>PVIJ01001248.1:102236-211077 GCA_004024925.1 Scalopus aquaticus | reverse complement strand
CTTCCATTTTGTGCCCTTATCCTCCCCTCCCCCCTCCCCCACTGCTGAGTGTCTCTCTCTCACCCGGCCTCCCTATAGTCCTGTTATAAGTGAAACCATTCGATATTTTTCTCTTTCTTTCTGGCTTATTTCACTGAGTATGATCCCCTCTAATTCCATCCATGTTGCGGCAAATTGCATGTGTCTATCTTCTTTCCATGCTGAATAGTACTCCATTGTGTATATGTACCACATCTTCTGGATCCAATCATCTATTTTTGGACATCTGGGTTGCTTCCATACCTTTGCTATTGTGAATAGTGCCGCAATGAACATACGGGTGCATGTATCCTTTCGGATTAGTGCTTTTGAGGACAGCAATACTTTTATTTCAATTTATTTAGGGAGAAAAGTTCTTTGCTAACTACATCGACTCCCCTCAAAATGAACTCAATTTTCATTATAGAAGACTTTTAGCTTGGCCAAGAATATAATGTGAAAGAAACCACCCTAAGCACATGGGTCACTTCTCATTGGCAGATCAAAGACATCTTGGGAGTGGAGAGTAGAGGTCATTTGCTAGATACCAAATCCTAAACAGAATCACAATGGAAACTTGACAGGCATCTTCTACTTGAGAGAACAACAGAAAATCTAAGATGTACTCACATTATTCTACCAACTGAAGTATGACAAGAATGAAAATTCATTATTTCAGGCCTCCCTTGTAGCCTAGGGGTTCTCAGCGCTATCACTGCTGTGGCCTGAGTTCGATCCCCGGCTAGGGAGCTTCCCACATGGCGCAGGAGACCTCTCCTGTCTCGCCTGCTGCTCCCCTCAGCAGTGTATTTCAGTAGATCCACATGTTCTGTTCCCCACTCTATCTCTGGTGAATCCTCTCACCCCCTCCCCCCCCACACACTCCTCTGGCCTATACCCCAGTTCTTGCATGCAGAAATAAAAAAAAAAAATCTTAAAAAAAAAGTCATTATTTCCAATGAGTTCATGAGCTGAGACTTCATTATTATCAGCCCTGGCTTTTTCACAGCATCAGTGTGCAATATCTAAGGCATACTTTTCCCCCAAGTTGATTGATTTGTTGACTGTTTATGTGACTATTTAACTTTGGGGTGACAACCTCACACCTCCATCTGCGTAGAAGTTTTACTCACCATCACATCCCTGTTAGGTATATATTTTTTAAAAGAACGGTTCATTTCACGGACCGTTCATTATCTATTCATCAGCCAAACCTCGCACGTTTAACAGCTGTACAGGTCAGTATTTGCTCCGCCACAGGCTCCTCCTTCCCCTTCATGCTCCTGGGCTCGCGGGGAGACAACCTCATTAAAGGAAAAGAACTACTTACAGCAGGCCTACCACCTACCCACACTTTTTTATGCTTCTCGATTGCTCTATAAAAGTGGGCAATTTCACTTTTCCTTCTGTGATGTGGATAGGACAAATATTTTTATTTTAATTGTCTGCCACATTGTGGGAGAAAAGCTTACAAAGAAAATTAAATATACTATCACAAAGCCTTTCAACCATTCCCCTTGTTGTTTTTCCTTTCTAAAGAAATGCTGATTCATCAGGGTGGGCTATGTTTTCCCACTCACTAGGCCCAGCAACTCAACAGCTCTATTTCATGAAGGGAGATGAAACCCTTGGTTGCCTCCTCGCAGACCCGTGCATCCTCTAACACAGCAGTGGAAAGATTCAGTTAGCAACTAAGACAGACACGGTGTTCCTGTGTTCAGAAGTTCCATGTAAGTTTCCCCTCTCACTCAGCGTAAAGGCTCCTCACATCTGTGCACCCCCTACCTGTGGCCACACTCTCAATCCTCCAGCACTCCAAACCTGCCAGCAGTGACCTTCCTTTGAATTGTCCAGAGATACCAGCCCAGTCTGGCACTCTCCTCCTGCAGGTTACCCCAACAATCTCTTCTCATGCAAGGCCATCATCCTAGCTACAACTGCAACCTTTCTGTCTTGTTCACACGCTTCTCTGCCTTCATCTTTCTTTTCCCACCTTTCATCCACTAAAATAATTTGCATATGGCGCCTGAAGTTTTAGTCTCTCTCCCTCAGCTACTGCGCAAGATTCAGAAGTGCAGAGATTCTGGTTTTGTTCAGTGTATAGGGCAGTACCTAGAAGACCGAATAAATGGAATAAAAAAAAAAATCCACCAACACTGGGTCAGTTTTGGCTGGGACCCTGCAGAAGATGAATATAAACAAGTTCTATTTCTACATTGCTTTGTGTTTTATTTTTCTTTAAGTAACATATTTACTCTTCAGTTCTCAGACTTAAAAGTAACTGGGAGGTTGTAACTTCTAAAGCACCCATGACATCACTGTCATTTAAAAAGCTAGTATTAACCAAGCTGGTGCCATTTGTGTGTGCATCACCCTGTTCTTTGTATGGTTTCAAAAGAAACAAATGGAATATATTCATTTCAAGGTGTTAATTATATAAGCTTATTAAAAAAAAAACTAAGAGGTGTCAGTTCTAACACTTAGCACTTTTATGTTTGTGTAGTTTATTAGTTTTATAAATGTGAGAAAGTCAACTGTAGAAAGCATTAAGATTGCAAAACAGCCATAACCAAAGGAAAATGATTTCACTACATAGACAAGACAAACAGGCAATAGTCTGCAAGTTTGAAAGTGAAAGAACAGGGCAGTGGAAACAGGCTGTAGGTGATAGTGCTTCTGAACCAGGGTAGGGAGCTGCGCTTCCTGGCAGCATTGCAATTTAAACAATTCCACGTCTTCAGAAAGGATGTCAGTGCAGTATTCCACTTTGCAAAACTGAGTGAGAACTACTGCAAGAAATTCTGTAGACCCAGGTCATAAATGATCTAGACTGCTAACCCCAAGGCATTTTTGTATTACACTTAAAGAGAAAGTTCGTGAATGACAACTAGTTTGGGAAAATTGGTTCTGTTAATGAATATCCCCAAATAAGGACTTTTAACTTACAAGGGCAAACCAGGCAATAAATTCAGGAAATAAAGATTCTCAGAAAGGTCAATAGAATGAACTGTTTTCCAAATGCAAGCACTTCAAAGCCCCGCTGGATATGAGAAACAGGCTGTCCTGGGAAGCCTGGTGAGTATAAGGGGCCCCACTCCCCCTGTTGCCTTTCCTGCTTTGCCCACACCATGAACCCTCAGGGTGTCCCCACTCTGTACCCAGAGATGTGCCCACTCCCCTATGGACAGGCCTGGTCATGGAAGCTTCATGTGACTTACTGGCAAAATGCAGAAAAATTGATTTGCTTTTCCATAGAAATAATTCAGCAAATGTCTAAAAGGGTATTCAATTAATTTCAAGCTCACTTCATTTTTCTTCTAAACATCAGCCCAATGACTTAGGCTCATGTCTCCTATCCTCTTTGTACCAGCAAAACCATGGAAGATTAAAATATGGGAGAAGGTGGAGAATGCAACATTCCTGAAAAATCCTGTGGCAGGTGACAGATCCTGACAGCAACGGTCAAGGAGATGAACCAAGGACAGATAAGCAGGTGGCTCTGGGCAACCCACCTCCCCAAATGATCTTTTATTTAAAATCTTGATCTAGTTTATAAAAATGTGCTTCAGTTCTCACTGGAAAATATCTTACTAGTTTGGGACATCTTTTGGAAAACAAAAGAGACCGTCCATAACCGCGAAGCAGAGAGAAAACCAAAATGGTGCTGCTGATAGACAAGAAAAGGAAAAGCCAGAGATGGAGATATTTCAGACGCAGATACTCACAGACTGGGGCCCTGGGGTGCAGATTTCAGAACTTTCCACAGCCTACTTCTGGGACAGTTTCCTCCTGATTGCCAGTCTTAGCCAACAAGCATTCTATCTCTGATGAGAGTTAATCACCTATTTGTTTCCTAGAATTGCACCGGATTTTGTCCACATTCCACTTTGTTTTTTAGTAAGAGATGAACATGATAGACTTTAAAGACCAAAGAATACTTTGTCTAAAAGATTGGAGAGTCACTTATCTATTCTTCCATGCTTCCTCAGCCCCACCTTCCATTTACAAAAAGTAAAATGCCAGTTATTATTAACAAATTGCTGTATTAGTTTTGGAGGCTTTGCCAGCTTGTTTGGTTTGGTTTTGAATTTATTTCCTTTTTTTAACTAAGAAAAAGGAAGAACCTTTGTGTATGGCAAGTGGTTAAGATCCTAGGCTCCAGGGCCTTTCTGGTGGCGCAGCGGTTAAGCGCTGCGCTGTGGAGCTGTCAGCAGCGCGCAATGCGAGTTCGACACCTAGCCGGGGAGAATCCCACATGGTGTGGCAGACCTCTCCTGCCTTGCCCGCTGCTCCCCTCAGCAGTGTATTTCTGATCTGTCGGTTCTGCTCCCCGCTCTGTCTGTGGTGGGCCCTTTCGCTGCCCCACGCCTCTGGCCTGTACCCCAGCTTGTATGTATAAATAAATAAATCTTTAAAAAAAAAAAAAAGGTCCTAGGCTCCCACCTCAAACATTCAAGTCATTAAATTTCTCTGTGTCTTGGCAAGAGGCACCTGTTCGCAGGACAATGTGTCGAATAAATGAGCTACTCCACAGAGAGCACTTAAAGAGTACCCCGACACCCAGCACTGAATAAATGATTGCTATTCCCCTTAACAACTGCCACTCAAGCTTATGGAATATCATGACCAACTATGGACTGCCTAGCTTCAAAATATTTACTTATTGCATTATAATGAAATTACCTTTGTCCAAGTAGAAAGTTTCAATGGGTAAAGCAGATATGGCTACAGATAAAAAAAAAATAATGTATAGAAGCCAAGAGCCCCACAGTAAATGCAGCTTCCAAAACGGCCTTTCCTCTTCCCCAGCAGGGAGCTGTGTAAAGGAAGCCCCCTCCTGCACTCTGAACCCCTTCAGCATTTGTGCTGTCTACTCTGCTGCCCACCTGTTTTTACCTAGTTGTTCCCCATACCCCCATTCAGGTGTTCTCCCTAACATGCGTAACCCTGCCAGCCAATGCAAATGTCTTCTCACAATGGGCACATCTGTAACTCTGGGCAGTGCCCAGCACAGGTTAACCCAGGTGGGCATTTGATGCAAGTTCAGCAATTGAATGAATCTTTATCTTGCAGATTAAGAGGTCTGTTTACAGCTTCACAAATTGTACAAATGCCTTTAGAATGATTTGCTTTTGCTCCATTTGGTCAAGTTTGTAGAATAAGCTGAATATAGAATCTGGTGTGTGTGTGTGTGTGTGTGTGTGTGTGTGTGTGTGTGTGTGCATGCACACTGTGCAGGTACAGGGGGAGAGGGTGTGCACATATGCACGTTGGGGAAACTGAAGGGATGAGAGAGAATAAATGAACATTTATTGAGCATCCACGGATTTACAGACTATGTTAGGTAATCTCCTGTGTTATTTCACTTAAAATGTGCAAGAATAAATGAAGGTTTTACTACGTGTACAAAATCAGTGAGGGCACAGACACTCAGGAAGGTGACAACGGTGTCCTCTGTCACATGGCTCAACTCCATGCCTGTCCACTCCAAACCTGCCTTCACCACTTAGAAAGTATGTACTTCCATCGGCAGATGGCACACCTTAGCTACCCTTACTCCTTAAATTATAGTCATATACTGAGGCTTTTCAAAGAAGGTACGTGCCCCCAGTGTATTTTTAAGCAAAAATGAATGTTAGTTAACAGTGCTCCCGACTGGCATGCAGCACACCCTTGAATAATTCTTGACTTAACCAGATGTAAGGAGACAAGGCCAAACAAACTGACACATCATCTGATTCATCATCTCTCCTGAGGGCAGACTCACAGCTGGCACAGAAGCCAGTGACCAGCCATGGGCTCTGTGGGCAAAGCCAGGCTCTCCTGCCCAGCTCTTCACCCAGTACTGCTGGCAAGAGCAGCAGATGGGTAAAATGAGTAGGTGCAAGGGGGCAAAGCCCAGTCTATTCCACCAACTCCTTTCACCTGTGCTGGGGCAGAACTGAGCTTGCAATGCACCGACCGGGGGGCGGTGGGGTGCGGGTGGACAGACCCAGATGGAAGCCTGACCTAGCTCAGCGCCCAGAGGTGTCTTCACATCCTGCTAAACCCTGGCCCGCCCTCCATCAGGAAAGCTTCCTGAGGAAATCCTGCCGGCTGCAGAGAAAATGGGCGGCCGGGCTGAGATGTAAACAGGGGCCATGTGTTTTGTTCTGGATCACTGCACACCCGAGCGGGGTCTCTGCCGAACAATCTTCTTGGCGGACACAGCTGAAGGGCCCGGCTGAGCGGTGCCAGGACAGCTAGGGTCTCAGGGTTGAGAATGTGTGTAGTTTCACTCAACTGGGATTGCCATAAGGACTGAGGTGTTCTCGCCTGAGTTTTTAGCTAAAGAAAGAATAATTACCATCAATGACCAGAAGACATACTGGCCGCTTAAGGCCAGTTGCCAGCCAAAGGTCAACATGCTTTACAGCAGAACTGGTCTATCCACCTGGCTAGAGGCTGAACTCCACAGCTGACAGGGACATTTGGGGTGCCTGGCACAAGGCAGACAATAAATGTGGAACTAGGAGATTTTCTCTCTGCAGTTAGAAAACCCCTCTCAGGGGCCATACCCCAAGGACAATGTGTAAGTGTGCAACCAAGGGCACATCCTGCAAACAGAATGAGGATGCTGTCCTTCACACCCACTGCCTTGTTTACACTGACACCTTCCATCAAATCTCCTTGGAAATTCTCCTTAGGGTGTGGGATGTCACAGATCATGGGTGCGCAGCTCAGGATAAAATGGCACCTGCCTTTCTTGTCACTCAAAATGGCAAACCCAGGGCTTTGACATATTTTCTTCTATAGAGTCTTCATAAATTCAGGTTCCAGGGAACCTGATGGCATTTTGTTCATTACACTCCAGCGTAGAAAAGATCTCCAGCCTGCCTGTCCTCCTAGCCTCCATCTCACCAGACACTCAAACAGAAGGAAGGAGGCAGCCAGACTGGACAGCAAGGCAGCCCTAGAGTAGCAATGGCACAAAGCTCCTGGAGGGGAGCAAAAATCAGTCACCCCCAAATGCGTCTGTTTTGAAAAAGGTTGATTTCATAGGTGGGGATCTGAAGATAGGATGAAGGCTGCTTTTGAAAAAGATATTCTACATGTAAACTTCTGTAAGAGCAAGGACAGGGAAGAACCAACTTCCCTTCTCTTGTCTGGGAAGGAGACAGAATAAATCTGCATATCTTTGTCTACTGTGCTTTCCCTGAAACCTCCCTAACTGACCTTCCCTTCCTGCCCCTTCAAAGCTGGTCGTCTTAGCTAAGCTACTTAAGATGGCCTCAGAAGCCACAAGGCTGAGTCACTCACTCGTGCTGGGTCTCTCCCATGTGTTCAGGAGGCAAACATGTTATCAATAAACTTCTTTTGGATTTTTCTCTTTTCGATCTGATGCCTGTCTAATATGTGGGCCTCAAAGGACCCAGAGGGGAACAAGATGATTTTCCTTTGCACTCCTGTCACTCTTCTTAGGAAAGGGAAATACTGAGGGCCTCCCTGGTGGCGCAAGGGGTTGTCTCAGTGCTATGAAGCTATCGCAGCCACTGCAACAGAGTTCGATCCCAGCCAGGGAGCTGACCCACATGGAGTAGCAGACCCCTCCAGTCTCCCCGCTGCTCCCCTCAGCAGTGTTTTTCAGTAGATCTGCCTGTTCTGCTCCCCACTCTGTCTCTGGTGAATCCTCTCACCTACCCCCTTACTTCCCCCCACACACACACACCTCTGGCTTATACCCCAGCTCTCATATGCATAAATAAATAAATCTTAAAAAAAAGGGAAAGGGAAATATTAATAAAATAATGAAGCTTCATGCATGCAGTGGAGTGTAGCAGAAATGGGCTTTCAAGCCATAAGTCCTGGGATTCTATTCCAGAACCAGCGCTGTGTGGCCTTGGACAAACACCCTCCCTCAGCCTGACCTAAAACTCAGGGAAATGTGTCAGTATCTACAGCCCATCCCACAGGGTTGCATGAAGATTAAGCGAGAACCCACGGGTAGCATTTAGCACAGCGCCCGCCACGCAGTGAGCGCTCAATAAATCTTAGCTGGTTTTACTAAGCACCAAAATTGGAGAATTAATTGTCTAAACAAGGCCCTGGGATGCCTCTATCTGTAAAGCATTTTATTTTTAGGAACAGTAACACAGAGGTATTAGAGATTTTGAGGCATTTAATTAAGTCTGACATAATTACCCACCCCCCCAGTGAGCTTTTTCAGCACAAGGCTCTGTTTAAATATTATTTGGAATCCTACTTGCAAGTAGCAGAAACTGCATGTGTGTTAATGCTTATATTAACTAGTGACATCAGCACAGGAAAGGAAGCTCTTCCCTGTGTAATATGACAACACAGATAGGGGATCTGCTGCCCTCCTCCATGCGGTGGGGATCCACCAGCACAGGTGTGGACACTGGATCTCGCTGTTAGCAAGCTGGGAGCTGTCCTGTTCAGCTGTGTGGGTCAGTGAGCACTGGGGACTCCAGGCAGAATGACCACAATGTGAATGGTGACTCACAGCTAAGTCACGTAGCCTCCCAAGAGCAGCGCTGTGATCAATGTGGAAATATGTCTTATTTTAGATTACAACATGTAGACATGCAACACGGAATATTAACCTCCTTTCTGGGCCTTCTTGGTGGCACAACGGTTTAAGTCTCAGCACAATAAAGCTATCCAGAGCCACTGCAGCACGAGTTGGATCCCCAGCAAGGGAGCTGACTCACATGGCGCAGCAGACCTCTCCTCCCTCGCCTGCTGCTCCCCTCAGCAGTGTATTTCAATCGATCTAACTGTTCTGCTTCCCACTCTGTCTCTGGTGAATCCTCTCACCGCCCCCCACCTCTGGCCTACACCCCAGCTTGTATGCATAAATAAATATTTAAAAATAAATAAATAAACCTCTTTTCTAATTGATTAAGTGCACTCAGACAATGCAAGAGAGCTGAGCAGACTGATTTGGGGGGACAAGTCAAAAAACTTCACTAAGAGTGTACCCACTTAGGCCGCTGGTTTCTCTGAACCCACCCCACCTCCAACCAAGCCCATCACCCTTGTCACTCAGCGACATGCATGCAGGGCTCCGTTCTCCTCCCTCCCTCTCTCATGCACCCACTGTGAACCAGCTGTCAAGACCCGTTTCTCTGGGATACATCCATCAAGTCCATTCCCTCCCTCACCTGAGCACCTGCCTCCCTCTAGCATGGAACCCGCATCACTACTCCAAGGTGGCCCTGGCCCAGCGCCTGCACTACACGGCTCAGGCCACACTGCCCCACACGGACGGAGCAAGCAATGTTGTCTGGGCTGCTAGACCCTTCCAGGAGAGACAAGGATTCTGCTCCATTCCGGAGGCCTAGGTACTTACTGAGGGGAAACATGGCCGCCTTAACTCTGCCTGCCTATTTGTCCAAATTGAATCCCTCAAGTAGCCCTTTTACAGAAAAGAGAATGTGACAGTAGCCCAGTCCCCTGGCAGTTTTTAATTCTCCCTGTGAACTGGTATAATGACACTGGGGTTATCTTCTTTCCTCACCCCCATCCTCACAACCCAGTCGACCTACACAGTCAGGCAAACCCCTAAGCGTCACTCCCAATCCTTTTCTGCCCTGCTGACATCCAGTCCAAATTCAGAGGTTCTGCCTCCAACACCTGGCCCACATCTGCCCACGTCTCTCCAGTTCCAGGACCTCAGCCTCATCCAAGCCACGACGGTCTCACTGAGTCCATCCCCATAATGCTATTGGAGATCATTTACAGATATAAGGTAAACACTCCCCAGAGGCTTCCAACTGTGCTTCAAATAAAATCCTATGACTGCTGTCATCTGGCCTCTTGACCCACTCTCAAATCTCACATTCACTAAGCAATAATAATCATTTGGCCTTATTTCTGTTCCTAGAATCAGCCAAGTTCATTTTCACCTTGTAGTCTCTCAAATAATATTAATTTGCCTATTTCCAGCTCCTTCTGTGACCACATTATTTAAATCCTCCCAAGTGTCCAACACTTTCTTGGGTTTATCTCTCACTATTAACTTCTTCAGTGCATGCTCTTTCTTTCCCAAACCTCTCCTCAAACTTCCTCTCAACAGTTATCTCCATCTTTCCAGAGCCCCCACCCCCCCCTTCCCATTAACACAGCCTTTAACTCAGTCACGCCAGCAAGGGGCACAAAGTCTTAAAAAAAAGTATTTAAGGGAAGTGAGGAAACTGAATCATCATTTGAATTCCAACATACAGAGAAACAGTCGCGGTCTTTAGTCTTCTCCTGCCCAATTATGCTCATTTTTGGCCTTATGTCCTTCTTGGAGACTGAATCGCACACTCCAAATGTGCTCAGTACAATCGACGTTTACATTCTTAACGACCACATGACTCTATTTAGGTGCCTAACCCCTTTTTTACCCATAGCTAATCTTGATTCCAAATTACCGATTCCTCTTCTTGTTCCTTTCAGGGACTAGCTGGTTCCCAGGCTTCAGTGACTTGGCAAGCTTGTCTCCCAAGGAAGGTGGCAGCTATGGGCCATCTCTGACAACTTTTGGGACTTTGCCTTTTGGGCCATGAATCACCTTCCTTTTCAATCTCAACTTTAAAACTTTCCTTTTCCTCTGCAAATCAAAAGTTTCTTAATAGGATGTCTGCTGGGCTGTGTAATAGTCTCCAAAGGGAAGTGATGAAGGTTTTGGCTTGAGCCACTGAACCAGAGGTAGAAAAGGCATCACCGTCAGGACTGTGGGGAGCAGCCCTTTCCCAACAGGATGGATTACACATGAGCTAGGAAATGCTATTTTTTCTAACTACTCATTCTTAATTTACTTCACAAAGACATTCCTCTGAAAGCACTTATTCTGAAAAAAATGATGGGGATCAAAATTAACTTATTCAGGAGTCTGAACCTTTTAGATAAAATGTCCCACATGATTTTAAGTGTTCCATAAGAAATCCACCAAGAATAAAATATAGCACACTATAAATTATCTCCATTTTCTTCCTAGCCTTTCTTTTTTTTTTTAATTTATTTTTTTTATTTATACATACAAGTTGGGGTACAGGCCAGAGGCGTGGGGCAGCGAGAGGGTTCACCAGAGACAGAGCGGGGAGCAGAACAGGCAGATCGACAGAAATACACTGCTGAGGGGAGCAGCGGGCGAGGCAGGAGAGGTCTTCCGCGCCATGTGGGAATCTCCCTGGCCGGGCGTTGAACTCGCGTTGCCACTGCCAACAGCTCCACAGCGCAGCGCTTAACCGCTGTGCCATCGGGGAGGCCCTCTTCCTAGCCTTTCTTATTCCTAATCCTCAGCAACCCCTAAGGAGTGATTTTCTGACTCCAAGACCGGGGGAGTCCAGGGGTTGCAAGCAGGGGTTAACATGTTCGCCTAGATACCGCTATCACTCTCCTTCCCCAGCATCATCCTTCTGTAAGGCCAGGAGTCATCTTCCCACCTAATGGATTTGAAGCATCAAGGACAGAAAGTCAAAGGGTAAGCCCAGGGGTGAAGGACAGTCCTAGGCTGATGGAGATTCTTGGGAGGGTCATACCGCCTCCTCCCCAAACTGAGTTGCTGGACAATGAAATGAGATAATTCACGGAAAGGGCTTAGTACAATGTTTGGCATATAGTACAAAACCAATGAAAATCAGCTGATTTTAAGATGATTGTTTTACTTAATGCTCTTATAACTAGGTCATCTAGTCTCTGCCCCATGACCTCTTCCTTAAAAGGGCTTTATAAACATGTCTTTATAGCTGCCAAGTTTCACAGAATATTCCAACTACCACACAAAAATCTAACCTCTAGTCTCCACGGGAAAAGAGATAATTGCAATCGACAATAACCTGCAGGCTGTTTTGTTCTATCACTGAGGCCTGAAGCATCAAGCAAGGGTGGGGGGCAGAGTGGTGTAGGAATCAGTAAGGGAAGTCCTCAAAAAATCTGCTGACAACTGCATTTCCAAGTTCCTTTGGTCTGCAGGAAAAAGTTGATTTCCCCGCCACCCCCCGCATACTCTCTCTACATCACCACAAAGACTATATGCATATATTATTTAATAACAGTACATAAAGGACAATAGCTACACAAAGCATCAGTAAATCAGAAGCCAAAGAACCAATTAATGGATTGGTAACAGTCTATGGGGAGGGGGGTGATTTAAATACAAAGGGGGAAAAAAGGGTGTTCGCTTTCATTTTAAAAACCATTTCTGAGTCTGGCTATAACCACAGTGGTAACAACAGGAATCATCAGTCACAACCAGGACACCACTGCAACATCAGCAGACATTTCTCTGCAGCAATAAAGCTTGTTTTGATTTGGACCTTGTGGGACAACAGTAAGACCGTGTGTCGCAACTCCCACCCCCATTCATTCTGCTAAGTCATTTTTCTACCAAAACAACTTTCAGAGCCTCGCCAGTCCTTGCTGCCAACGACATTACATAATTCAGTACTGACATATCTTGACCCAACTAGCAAATTCAGGATCCAAACCAATCTTGCTTTGGCTTGTTCACTTGGTCTTTGGCTGATCTTCTGGAACCATCTGTAACCTAGTGCCCTAAAGGAACTCTCGCCCTGGATTTTCTTCTTTATGTGTAAGGACTTGAAACACAACACCCTCAAACTTGTCTGCAAGTAACTCTGCAGGTATACCAACAATAGGTTTGTGTCTTCTAAAAAAAAACCTTGATTTTTTTTTTTTTTAAAGTCAAATCTAACATTTCAAAACCAAACTATTTGGCAGCTTAAGAAACTCTTCGGCTGACAATAAGAGTGCCTGCCTTTCCCAGTGGGGTGGGAGTGGGCCTTCCTGCTTTCCACAATAGAAGAACAAACCGGAAGTCATGAGAACTAAGCTGTGCTGTTCCAAAGCTCAGGGCAAGCTGGTGAGCTTACAACGCCAGGTGTGTGTGTGCCTCTGTCCCCGGGGCATCCGTGGACATGCAAATCTAGAGTCTGTCACACTGACCCACACAATGGCATCCAAGACCCCACCCTGAAAGTGGGGATGACCTACTGCAGCTCCCTCTCTACCTTTACCCCCAAGTTCTACTCAAAGAAAAGGGGAGCCCACATCCATCTGGGTCCTGCCCACTTCAGAGGGTATCTGCAAACATTTGCAAAGATAGAACCTCCAGGTTTCACTTCTGTTTCACAGAAAAATATGAACCTAGAAACCTAAATTTGCAGAAGACAAAAAGCCAACAAACAACTGTTGAAACCTAGGCAGTGAGAAGTGTGTTCGCCAAGAGAACCCTGTCTTCCTACATGGCTAAAGAATAATGACCCCGACAAGGCTGGGTTCCTGGCAGCTGTGTAGGCCTTAAACCAGCCAGGGAACATACAGACACTGTGAAGCTCAGGAAGATGCAGATGGAAACAGCATCATCTAATCATTAGAGCAGCACTTTTGACAGCAGGGCATGCGCAGTTGCTAAAAATCTCTTGCTGTTAAGGAGCATATTCCTTCTATATATTTGTCTCCCATCTTGGTCTCTCTGGAAGCTCTTCCACCGTGGAAGCATTCCACCTTCTGCAGACGCAGGCTCCTGAATGCACAGCCCTTTGGTGGCCTGACAGGCAGGAGTTCTTTGAGACAGAAGGTGGGGATGACTATCGGACATTTAGTTCTGTTGAAACAGCACCTCGTTTCTTTGCTAATGTTGAAGTTGCATCACCGGGATTTTACTGGATCTTTCATGTATCATTTATGAATCATTTGACACCTATTTACTCTGTTCATCACGGAGCCTCAAATTTCACGGAGCCTCAATTTCATGATATCCTAATCAAGGCAAATCACCTGCACGCATCAGCGTTAGGAGGTGCTTTCATCACGTTACTGCCCGGATGCGGGGTTCGGTAAGTCAGACGGGCCGCTACGATGGCAGTAATGGCCTTCCCTTTCCCTAGCCCGGGGACTGTGTCTTAATGTTATACTTCTGTGGGAACTTTTTGATCAAACCGCAATTCATGCTAAAACTGAACTGTTTCTGAAAATGAAATGTTTTTTCTTTCCAGCAAAAAATGTTCATGGTCTTTAGAAGCTTTCCCCAAAATCTCAAATTCCTTCAGTTTTTCTTTAGATGCACAAAGAAGTCCCTCCCCAACCCCACAAATTTACCAAAGAGGCAAGTTTAATCATTGCAAGTTTACAACTTTGCCTCAAACACAATGAACCTCATTTTCTCCCATATTCACCGGGAAATGTGTTTGCAGTTGGCTTTGAGCTCAGGAGACACGACCATGTGATATTTTCATAACACTTTGTTTTTTTGTTTCAAAACTTATTTATTTATGCATACAAGCTGGGGCGCAGGCCAGAGTTTAACACCTTGTTTATGAAAATGAAGACTCCGAAAGAAGATGCATGACTCAGAATGAATGATTTGCCACCCTGACGGAATCAATAAAACCCTGGGAGAATATTTTACACAAAATTCAATATAATGAAAACAGATATAGTACTTCACAGGAGTCCAGCACTCAAAAAATAAAATCATCCATTAAATGGATGCTTTCAATATTTTGCATGTCTCTAATAAGTCAACTATTAAAACGAATTCTTCTATTAGTATGCTACTTAGGCACAAGAACTGAAAATAGCCATCTGGACACCATTTAAACAGAAAATATGTTTTCATTACAAATATCTTCTTGCCTCCAGGAATCCTGCCTAGTCCCAAGTTTTGTACATTCTCTCCTAAGTATAGAAAACATTTTAAATACCCATTTCCTAATATGTAACCTGAAGGTTAATACTTTAAAGCTATTTATGTATTTATTTTTAAATTACATATTTTATAAAGCCCATTTGACCTAAATTAACTCAGTAGTTAAATTTCAATTCTAAACATATGGAATCAGATCATCTCCATTTAAAGACGAAAATGAGGGGAAGTCAATTCAATTCATCCTGAAGGAGACTCAGTTATTAATAGTTAGTATCTAACACTATGATTTCCCTGCCATATGCTCTGCACTAGTCTAGTGATTTCGTTAATCTTACTAGAACACGATGCAGGTATCACCTTCACCTTACAGATGAGGAAATTGAGGCACCAAATGGTTAAGGGACTTACCCAAGTCACATGTCCACTAAATACTGAAGCCATTAATTGAACCCATATAGTATGAACTACTTCTTTGACTTTTAACTACCATAAGAAATGCCCTTTCATTTTTCTGTGATTTAATTAACTTTGTTTCAAAGTGTCCTAATTCACAGACTAAAGTCATTACTCTTCTGATTTAAAAGAAAATAATTTTTTATGATTACTCTTTTTGTTAAAACCTCTTTTTTCAGCAGTCTTTAAGACTCACAGCAAAATTGTGGGGAGGGGGGCCTCCCTGGTGGCGCAGCAGTTGAGCGCTGCACTGTGGAGCTGTCAGCAGCGCATGATGCGAGTTCGATGCCCAGCCAGGGAGAATCCCACATGGCGAGGCAGACCTCTCCTGCCTTGCCCGCTGCTCCCTCAGCAGTGTACCTCTGATCTGCCTGTTCTGCCCCCAACTCTGTCTCTGGTGAACCTTCTCACTACCCCACACCTCTGGCCTGTACCCCAGCTTGTATGTATAAATAAATAAACCTTTAAAAAAAAATTGTGGGGAGGGGACAGGGATTTGCCATATACCGCCTACCCTACACATGCATAGTCCCTCCCTTTAGCAAAGTCCCCACAGTGACACTGTGACTTATAAGGAGAAATTCATGCCTGGCCTTCATCCTGTTCCTCGCACAGAGCTCCAACCCCCTCCAACCCTCCCAACTCCCCTATTCCTAGGCAGTAAGTGTGTCTTTGGTCACTAGGAACGCTTTCGGGAAAGCCAGAGCTTGTGCTGCTGAAGTGACTCAGGGTGGGCCTCTGGAGAGCTATGTAATGGGGATGGTCACCAAAAAGAGCAATAACTTAGACGTTGAGCTTTTGGTCTCACCCCTTTCCTCCCAAAAAACTCAGAGAGGAGAGGTACTAGAGATCAATCACCAATAGCCAATGTCTTAATCAATCATGCCTATGTAAATGAAGCCTCCATAAAACCCCACAAGAATAAGGTTCAGAAAGCTTCCAGTCTGGTGAACATATGAGATCCAGGGAGACTGGTGTGCCCAGGAAGGGCATGGAAATGCCACACCCTCCCCACATACCTTGCCCTGTACATCTCTTCTGTCTGGCTGCTCTGGAGCTATACATAGTCTTTTCTAATTAGCCAATCGTCTATTAAGCAAACTGGTTGATCAAGTAAGGAAATGGGTTTCTGAGCTCTGAACGGCTCTAACAAATTAATTATACCTGAAGAAAGGGTCCTGGGAACCTTCTCACCGTCTGTTCTATCTATAACCAATCAGCAACACAGGTAACCAGCACCTAGGAGTGGCATCTGAAGTTGGGGCTAACTTGTGGGACTGAGCCCTTAACCTGTGGCCTTTGCCACTACCTCTAAGTAAGCAGAATTGAGTGAAATGTATGGGCTACCCAGCCAGCGTCCACAAAAACTGGGGAAAATTTATTGGTCCCAGTTAAAACACAACACAACACAGTATCCAGCAAAGTAACTTGGTGCATTTAGTAATTTCTATTAGTTACAAATAATGAACCTAAACTGACACACCTGTCCAAAATTTACATTTATGAACCATTTTAAAAATGGAAATAGGAAGCTGTTACAGAGAATTTGTATCACTTGTCTCATTTGAACTGGACCAAAAAAACCTTTGAACTGGGCCAAAAGCAATTGTTCTAAGAAACCATGAGTCACACAGTTGTTTGAGAATTCATCTAGACCAAGGGAACTGGTAAGGACTTTCAGCTAAAGGACAGAATCAGTTTTTATTTTTTTCATTCTAGAAAATCAGTAACCAATTATATACAGCCAAGAATAGTTTAAGCGTGTCAACACCAAACCCTTTAACCACTGGTCTCATCTTTCGTTTCCTCCCATACCGCCCTCCTCACCCCCCAACTACCACCAACACCTTTATCCTGCTTGGAAGCACGTATTAGGTTTCTACTTGACCCTTTGTACCTGGAATAGCACATCGTTGATTCCAAATAAACGTAGTATGTCTTTTTAATTGCCCCCTGAAATTTTAGTCTGACAACATAATCATCCTAGGTGCAAAATTGACACTGCAGTTCACTGAGTACTTTACAGTCTATGGGCTTGAACAATTTTATACAAAGATCCACCTCAATAAAGTCCCCTGTGCTCCACCCATTCACCCCCCTCTCCCTTAACCTCTGGCAGCCACTGATCTTCTCACTGTCTCCATAGTTGTCTTTTTCTTTTTTTGAAGATTGATTTATTTATGCATACAGAGCTGGGGTATAGTCAGAGGTGTGGGGGATAAGAGGATTCACCAGGGACAGAGTAGGGAGCAGAACAGGCAGATTGACTGAAGTACACCTGAGGGGAGCAATGGGGGCTAGTCCGGAGAGGTCTGCTGAGCCATGTGGGAAGCTCCCTGGCTGGGGATGGAACTCATGCTGTAGATAGCTTCATAGGCTGAGACTTAACCCCTTGCGCCACCAGGGAGGCCCTCCATAGTTTTCTCTTTTGAGGACATCATACAGACAGAATCCAGAGCCTCTTCAGATAGACTTTTTTCACTTAAAACATACATCTAAGGTTCCTTGAATTTGATGACTTGATAACACACCTTTTTAGCACTGAATAATAAATATTCCATTGTTTTGATGTACCACAATTTACTACTCACTCACCTACTGAAGGGCATCTTGGCTGTGTCCAGGTTTTGGCAATTTTGAATAAAGCTACTATAAACTTGTATGTGCAAGCCTTTGTGAGAGCATAGTTTTGAACTCTTCGGGTAAACCCCAAGAATTGCTGGATGATATGGTAAAGTATGTTTACGTATTTTTTTTTAAAGATTTATTTTTTATTTATACATACAAGTTGGGGTACAGGCCAGAGGCGTGGGGCGGCGAGAGGGCTCACCAGAGACAGAGTGGGGAGCAGAACAGGCAGATCAGAAGTACACTGCTGAGGGGAGCAGTGGGGCAGGCAGGAGAGGTCTGCCGCACCATGTGGGACTCTCCCCGGCCAGGCGTCGAACTCATGTCGCCGCTGCCGACAGCTCCACAGCGCAGCGCTCAACCGCTGCGCCACCAGGGAGGCCCTATGCTTACGTATTTTAAGAAATCATCAAACCGCCTTTCTAAGTGACTACATTTTGCATCCCTGCCAGCCATGAATGACGCTTGCTGTGGTTCCACATCCTCCTCAGCCGGTTGTCAGTGCTTCAGACTGTGGGCGTTGTTACAGACTCCTGTTCTCACTTAAATATTTTTTCAACCCTATGCATTTTCAAATAAGGAAATTTATAAAACTGTTGATAGTTTATAAGTGAAATTTTTAAAAAATCCTCTGAAATTGGGCCTCCCTGGTGGTGCAACCGGTTAAGCACAGTGCTGTGGAGCTGTCACAGCTGCAGTGTGAGTTCGATGCTCGGCTGGGGAGATTTCCACATGGCACAGACCTCTCCTGCCTCGCCTGCTGCTCCCCTCAGCAGTGTATTTCAGTCAATCTGCCTGTTCTGCTCCCCACTCTGTCTCTGGTGAACCCTCTCACCGCCCCACGCCTCTGGCCTGCACCCCAGCTTGTATGCATAAATAAATCTTAAAAAAAAAAAGATCTTCTGAAAATAGATATGAGCTATAGTGAAGATACATATTCTTAAACTATTAAACCCCTTTCTTCTTCAAATAACTTAATATTAAAACAGTATTTTTAAGAGACCCCTAAAAGCATTATTTTTTTTAACTCTACTGAAAGTAAGACCTAAGCAGAGTTGAAAATGAGACCTAAGCAAACATATAAAGGCCAACAAGTCAAATGAGATAACTTCATAAAGTAACTAGGGATAAGGACACATACTAAGGTTTTTAATTTTGTTCCTCACTGGCACTTTCAGTTAAAATTACAATTATACGCATTTGTCTTTCTTTCATTTTTAATTCCACCATCATCTGCATGCCAGGAAAGAGAAGGAAGCCACAACCAGGCGTGAGTGACAAGCACACTGGATTTCCCCCATGCTCTCCTTTCTGCAAAACCAAACTAACAAACTGGGTGAGGAACCAAAATCAACCCTAGGTCCAATCTGTATGACAGATATCACAAGGAAAGGGTAGACACACAGAATAAGTCTCAAGAGCATGCATTGTAAATTCTCACCCAGCCCCTCAGAAAGGTGAAAGACAAGAGGAGGTCTCTTCAGAAGAGGAAAAAAACAACTGATTACACAGGGAAAAGCTATCCCATTATCAAGCTTTTGTCTTCTGAGTCTCAGCAGTACCATATGCCTGGGACTCAGTCTCCATGATGAAGCCATCTGCGTCACATGACTTGACATGCAAGAAAAGATACGAAAAATAGATTATCTCTATGAGGCATCTCACCTCATAAAGAATGAATACTAAGCAGTGAAATGTATTATGGAACAAAAGAAGGGACACAAGACAGCTGGCTAGGAGCAGAGTTAATGAGGAATAGACCCCATCATTTTCCGGTCTTATTATCAAAACTAAATTAATAAATGAGCATGCCATCTGAAAAATGAAAAATCCATGCGAACACAAAAATTTCATCTCAGAATTATTCTGAAAGTTTGGTCAATTGTTACAGCTTTAGTCTTAGTCCAGACTCACTGATATTAAACAGTATAGTTAATTTTCAGTACCTTAACCTCTATCCATTTAAGTTCACAGTTTTTTCCTACTGTGAGACAGAGGGCACTCCTCATGTCACAGTGAGGTTAAGATGCTTAAGTCTGCAGCATAAAGCAGCCTCAAAAAGAAAACATCAGATAAACCACTAGTTATACATTATCCTCTGATGTACTCTGTAAAACGGAGCTTCAGATTTGCTTATGAATCATTTTCCATGGCTATTTCCCTCAACTTCACTATCTGCTAGAATTAGTTATTGAAAGATGAAATTAAAAATCACTTAGTTTTAGCATATGTGCATACTGTTATAATCATTCCTCTTTAACTCCAATATACACAGACAGATACACATACATATATCTTACAACTAGGTATTTTCTTTATGATATATATTCTTTCTAATACATATACAGAACACAACAAAATTACAAGACATACAAAATCTCTTGCATTAACCCAGCCAACTCTTGAGGCCAAGGGAATAATCAACAGAGGGCCTCCCTGGTGGTACAGTAATTAAAGCCTCGAGTTCGGCATGAGTTCAATCCATGAGTTCCATCAGGGCCAGAGAGCTGCTGACATGGCGCAGCAGACCTCTCCTGCCTCGCCCGCTGCTCCCCTCAGCAGTGTATTTCAGTTGATCTGCCTGTTCTGCTCCCCACTCTATCTCTGGTGAACCCTCTCACCCCTCTGCACCTCTGGCCTGAACCCCAGCTCTTGTATGCATAAATAAATAAAAATAAATATTTACCAAAAAAAGAAATATCGAAAGAAAGCTACCGTGGAGCAATGCTTGGTGACTTGCATATATTTAGTAAGCTATAACTCATGGTGGATAGGGCAGGCTCGCATCTTCTCTTCCCTGGATCACTCAAGTAATCTTTTTCTTCCAAAGTCATTGCTAAGCCGTCACCACAAAACACAGAAATGTCACATGTAATTTGAAAAACCGCCCACTGCTTCACATGACCTCGGCACTGGAGACCTGGCCCCGAGTGCTCTGAGTTCTCCCATCTTTGTTCCACTTGACTCTGCCCAGAAAGCCCTTCCTCCCTAACCCCCACTGGGACACATCTCTGAGAAATTCAACTTATTGCCAGGGCCCAAATCCAAGGGCATTTCTGGGGCCCGACTTCCCAGCACCTCTCCGTCACCCTGCGCTCCGCTCTCCCTGCTGCTGCAGCCGCAGTGGGGTGCTGTGTCCACCACACTGTAGTGTTGGTATTTTCAGTAGAGATGGTGGGGCTGCTGCTGTTTTGCCCTCTAAAACTATGCCTGGTGCCTCCTTAGGGGCACCAGGGGTTAAGTCTCAGCACTATGAAGCTAACAGCAGCTCCTGTGGCACAAGTTCGATCCCCGGCCAGGGGGCTGACCCACATGGCACAGCAGACCTCTCCTGTCTCATCCGCTGCTCCCCTCAGCAGTGTACTTCAGTAGATGTGCCTGTTCTGCTCCCCACTCTGTCTCTGGTGAATCTTCCCCCCCACCCCCAACACCTCTGACCTACACCTCAGATCTTGTATACATAAATAAATAAATCTTAAAAATAAATAAAACTATGCCTTTCTGGAAGCCAGAGGCAGGTGTCCTGCTACACCAGGAACAAATATTTAGCTCAACAGTTAAAGCAACAAGATTGACCACCAATTAATGTCTCAATAGATATAGAAAAGAATGAATTAGAATAAAACTGCAATGAGTTCACTTCAAGGAAATATCAAGTGATGAAATCCCAGCCCCTCCATTTATTCGCTGTATGATTTAGGACACACATATTTACCTCGACACTGTAAAAGATGGACAGTTTATTTCCACTGGTTTCAATCAGAGGATATAGGAAGGGGAGTATGGGAGAGTCCAGCACAGAACCCAACTCAGGGGGGTGACCACTGCCTCCTCTCCCACCCAGGTAACTGCCATCTATCATCAGAAGTTGTTGTGATAAGCAATGGAAACCAGGGTGTGAAAAATTAGTGAAGTGGAGAAGGAAGCAGAGAATGGCAAATGAAGCAAGGGTGATGAAGGGGGTGCATGAAAGGTCACTTTAGTCCAGGGGGTCTCTAGACAGTAAAAGATTTGGTGACACACATACCTACAGATTTAGGAAAGACTTTGTCTTTGGCAGGGAATTGAAAATCAGGAGGACAGCATTTTGGTCCCTATGCTGTGACCTTGAGCCCTTCCCTGCCTCCTCTCTAACCCAGGGACTGGAGAGCTCACTTCCAAGTTCTCCTCAGTCCCTCCTGCTAATTCACCCTGCAACTTCTCCACATACAAAAGCCAAGTGGCTTTAGTTGGCAAACAACATACAACATGAAGATGAAGTCAGACTATTTCAAACTGGGGCTGACTCTTGAATTCCAAGACCTAAAATTAAGTCATTAGCTGATGGGCTTAAAGGAAGCCCTCTCAAGGAGTATGTAAAGTACTGCTTTCTAAGGAGTTTCCATTGTACAAGCACTCTGGGGATCTCCGTAACATCTCTCCACCCCCACACTTTGCCAAAAACTACAAAAGGATTTTTAAACACCAGACTTCAGTAAATAGCCAAAAAGGATAAAGGTAACACCTTTGAAAAGCTGCATACTTTTCTGCAGCCTGCATAGGAATCAGAGTAGGGGAAGTCAGAGTGTCTTCATACAAAGCATATTTTCTAAGCATTGCTAGGAAATGGGTGGACACAGTAGGAACAGAGGAAATTTAAGGGTTGGGGGAGGGGCATCTTGCAGGATCTGGCAAACAATAGGCATTTACCAACTCCCTACCTTTCCCTTCCCGGCAAACAAGTAGCTTTAAAGACCTGGCTTAGTCTTAACAGATAATCAAATTCTGGTGGAAAAACGTCACAACAATCAAAATTTACCAAATGAACATTCAGTGCTGAAAAAATGATCAATTTTATTTAACCTTATCTAATAATCTTAGCAATTCTGACTCTTACAAACAACTATGCTGTCCCACCAGAAAAAAAGGGGGAGGGGAATGTTGTATCTGCAACAAGGAGTGAAGATAAGAAAGTGAAATCCCACAGGGTTCTAACTCATTTTGGGGCTTCTGAGCAGAAGTCTAAGTATGTCATCGTGAAAGGTGACAAACTTTGAAATCCCAGGCAGACCACATGATGCAGCGTTAGAGAACAGAATTGCACATTTCACAAGAACACCATGGTTTAATTGCTCAGGTTTACAAACATTTCGCAATTTACCATTACCATTTCCACGGTAAGTGCCAGGATTTTAGTTTGCATAATGATGAAATTGCCCAAGTGGGAGCTTCAGCATGAGCAGAATTTATTAATGTCTTCATAAATGCACCCCATTATAAAAGACACACGAGTCTTTACAGAAGACTGTTTTGATGTGGCTCCTGCATTTAAGAAGTACACACTTTTTTTTTTCATTCTATGAAGCCATGTTCTCAGAACCCAATAAATCCCAGACACTAGAAATAGAAAAATGAGTAAAACACTAACCCTGCCCTCTAGGCACTAGACAGCTTTTTTGTAAGCTCATTTTCTCTTAATTCCATATCTATCTACATATTCACATATTCACATTTTATTCATTCTAGCATAGCTCAAACATTTGCCTGCCACAAATTATACTATTATTTGTTCTCTAAATAAGCATTTTGTTAACAACAATCTAAAAGCAACTAGTTGGTGCTGAACCGTGCAGGACTGAATTAATTTAAATGCAAATGTGTCCTAATAGACTCAACAACCATCCCCTATTTACAGAGATCTATGCCTCGGAGGCTCCACCCTCCCCTGGGTTAGAACCAACAAAATCCCCAGGGGATGGTTACCCGGTGCCTCTCACTGGGCTCTCCCTGTTTGTTCTGCTTCGGCCCTTGGAAAGGGGAATCTGCTAGTTCACCTAAAAAGTGTTAAGCTAATAGACTTTGAGGTTTGATTTTTACACTTTGAAGAATCTGAAAAATAAAGACAGCCCTGGGCCTGAAATCTGTTAAGAATGTTTGGATGTGTAATTCTCCCACTACATCTACTCCCCTCAAGTTCAGTACTGAAGAAATAAAAAAAAAAAAACAACCTTCCAAACAGCATTTTCCCCAAATACCGGACATAACTGAATTTCTACTATGTTTATTTGGGATGTCAAACCCTGTAGTCTCGTGGCACCAAGCTGCTAACTGGTGGGGGACTGAGAACTAGGGTGCAGTCTGATATCACCGAAAAGGTGGAGGTGCCATTAGCTGAGTCACTCACCTCTCTAGGCTGACATGAATGCAAACTCTCTTATTTTAAAATACATTATGAAGGAAATGGGGTGTTTCATCTCAGTAAGAACAGAGAAAGGCAACAGTCCGTTATTGCCCTATTTCCCTGCAGATGCAATTTCTTGTAGACACTTGGAGGGCAGTTTTCTAACAGCAGAATGGAGAGTCTTTCCTCTGTTCTGCGGGGACTGCCTACAGGCGTACAGAAGAGAGGTAACCCATGTCTTCACCTCAATTTCACTGAGGAACAATCTTGATGTCCAAGTTTACCCCAAAGGAAAATTTAGACTGAATAAGGTGGGCAATACGACTGCACTTAAGCTGTTTGGGGCAAACTTGATGTTCTGTCCCGCCTCAATGGTCTGTAAGAAGTACACATTTTCTTTTCTCTTGAATCTGCCTTTTGAATAACAGGTTTGAGCTTCCCCAGCCCCACCCCAGCTTTTGACTCAAAGAACACTCAAGCTAAACTGGCCCAACATAGCTGGAATCTGCCAGTGAGGGGAAAGCAAATCTCCCAAAAGGGCCACCTGACAAGCCTCCCTTCCAAAACCCCTCTGAGCCCACAATGCCCTTTAAGTGAGCCCCTGCAAAGTTCTAGTGAGGGATGCACTGTTATATGTTCACATACCAGTTCTCTCAGTGACTGAAAATTTACAGAGCCAGATCTAAGCAAGAAATAACAAGACGAACTTCCTGCTTGAAATAGTCAATGGATTTTCTGGAATTTTACTGAAAGACCATATGCTAAGTAATGTTCAGAAAATCCATAGATGGGGGAGGTCTTAAGTAGACATTTAATATTTAGATTCATGTATATAAATTGGAGACTCTCCTCTTTATACACACATACACACTTAAAATTCTGGAGAACATGAAGGGCTGAAATATTTGACAACCTTCCCTGGCTTCTCTGGATGGGAATAATCATAAATGTCGATGGAAAAGTGAAAATTCAACTGGTTGTCTGGAAAGATGAGACAGACTATTTACAGGAGTGGAAGAGAGTTACCATTTTTATTGAGCACCTGCTATACACCAGACAGTATAATGAGCACTGAATATACATCAACCTAGCCAAATCTCAAGAAAGTCTTCTTTGCCTCATTTTTCAGGTGGTAAACATGGAGATCAGAGGAGCTAAACACCTGGGCCAAGTTCAGGAGGCCACTGAAGGGGAAAATTGGTACTTGACCCAGGTGAATTCTCTCCAAAGCCTTGCAGCTCAATTACAGTGCTCATTATTCCCAACTAGTTTCTTTCTAAAAACGACACCTTCCATGAGGAAAATGAAAGATCCCAAAGTATATCTAGAGCCCTATCCATTGATTTGCCAATTCCAAATCTTTAGATTGACTTTTTTTGTGGATGATGTTTGACTGTCATACCCCCGAGCTCTGATTCCAGTCTACCTGCCAAGCTAAGGCTCCACCACAGCAAATCTACCAATGCCCCAAAGCATTAAATCCTAAGCAAATTAAAGCCTCACCCTCCATGCCTAAGAACTTTTTCGGAAATTATGCCAAATCCATTGTGGCTTTAAAACGTTACTGGGCACTGCAAACTACACGGCAGTACAGATTTCACAAAATAAGTCCTATTGTTTTTAGTTCCAAAGTATAACAACAAATACTCTGCGAATCTACAAGTTGAAAAACTGCAAGCAGGCAGACTGAGTAAACTGTGGGGCGGCGCTGGTTAAGTAGTTGTTTTTCTCTCGCGGTCAGACAACAAATGGAGAGATAAACATCAAGAACATCAGCTCCTTCCCAAATCCAACTGTGAGCGTACATCAGCCAAATACTATTTATTTACATCGATTCTTTGACGGACTCTTTCTAGCTTTTTCCACACCAACTGCTCAGCAGGTGTCCCAGATTCAACTGTTGAATGTCCCACCCGCTTGTTTAAAAACTCTCTCTGATGTGATCTGTGGCCGGTTATTTTTTAATTAGGGTTTGAAATCCTATACGGGTGGACCTAACCCCCCGAGACCCACAGCCGGAGCAGGACAACTCCGGGGAGCGGGCTGGCCAAATCGGCGAGCGCCCAGGGAGCCCGGGTGGCCCGGGGCGACCCGCCCTTCCCGCGCCTCCCCGGCGCCAGGTAACTCACCAGGATGCCCATCACGTCTGTCCAGAGCCGGGAGAACGCCTCCGACAGGCCCGCGCCCGCCTGCGGCTCCGGCTCCGGCGCGGGCTCAGGCTCGGGCTCCGGGCCGGCTGCCCCCGCGTCCTCCATGGCCGCGTCCCGCGCGCTGGGTGCGTCCGGGTCCCCGGGGCGCCGCGGCCCCGCACGCCCGCGCGGCCGGCCCCCGGCGCCGGGTCCCCGCCCGCCGCGTCACGGAGCCGCGCCCCCGCGCAGCATGCCCGGGCGACCCGCGGAGGCCCCCAGCCGGCGCCCGCACCTCGGCTCCAGGCGGCGGCGGGCAGCGCGACTGACAACTCCAGAAACTTTCCCACCCTGCGCGGGCCGGCCACCGGGTAGCAGGAGGCAAAGTGCGCACCACTGAGCTTCACCGCGGGGAATTCGCGCCGCCCAGGAGCCACGAACCCCACAGCCCAGGCGCTTCTTTCAGGGCCGGGAACCCACCGACGAAGGCACGCGACTCATGTCTTGTGGCATGTCAGGACAGGGCCCCGCCGGGGGCACCGCGCTGCCTCGGAAGCTTGCAGGGAATTCCCGAGACCCCTCTGCTCAGAATGAGCTCTTCCAGCTCCACATGACTCTCCCCTCGATGCTAAAGAAAGCGTTTAGCAACAAAAGGTGCTCTGATGTCAGGCTCTTTGCATGGAAATGAGCCACCGACAGGAGAACAAATCGCCTGTTGAAAGAGCAGCCGCGCTGCCGTCTCCCGCCTGCCCAAGTTTGCAATCGCGCTATTCACCGGAGCGCTCTTGGCCCCCCAAACTCGAGAAAGTTAATGTTTAAGCTCCCCCTGCCCCGGAGTTCACAAGTAGCCAGTGGCCTTTACAATCCACACCTCGCCCCCCGTGAAGTCAAGCGACCTAAGGAATTACAACCCTGCCCGGGTCGGCCAAGCCTGGGTGGGAACCAAGTGTGAACGCTTGGGCACGAGCCACTGTGAGGATCGTTTCGGGGGACATTTTAGTTCCTGGGTGCCCGCCGTGCCGTGCCTTGCTGGGGGGGTTCAGCTAATTAGGGGAAATGTGCTTTGGGTTTTCATGGTTCCTGTACATGAAGGACAGACGGACGTTCCAGTTTCAAGACTCAGTGTTGCGGTGGTAGCCGGTTAGCAGGACACACGTGGGACCCCTGTGTATTTTTCAAAGGGCGAGATCCATGACCGACTTATTTTATGAGGGAAATAGCCCCCGCGAGGTTTTCTCCTTTTGTGTTTCTTTCTTTAAAAGCCACCCAGAGTTTTTGCCCTGGGAGATAGTTGTCATTGGATTTGGTGACTGATCACTTTGTGAAACGGTGAAGAAAACAAGGACTGTGTCCCCCACCCCCGTGTTAAGAGTCGAGTGATCCCGAAAGCAGGGGAGGGGCCCCAGGGAGAGCCCTGCTTGTTCTAGAAACCGCTCCTGTTGTTTATGCTTCTGGGCCCACATGAAAAGAGGGGATAATAAGAGCAACTCTTTGAAATCTCCCTACTATTTCCCTCTCATTTCTTGGAACACCCATCAATGCAGACAGGCCAACAGACATTACAGGAAAGTTCCAAATTAAAAAACAAAACAAAACACTTTCTCACATGATTTTTGTATAAACAAATCCCAATGATAATATTTTTTGAAAAAAAAATAAAAAGAATGACAACGTTTCCCTTGAAAGTAGAGACATGGTGTGTTTCTGGAAGGACCACCACGAACGACCTGGTGCCCTCCTGGACCCTTGCAGAGTCAGGCTCCTGGGGGCTGTAAGATGCTGGGAGCTCAACCAGTGGTGGGCTTACTATTGCTGTTGTTATCCCATGCATAAAGGCATAAAAAAATTACTGATGGGAAAAGATAAAATAACCCCTAAGAGTTGATTTTAGTGGCATATTTAAGAATCTCCATTTATTGGCCATGTGGGCCTTCATTAAATTCAAGAAAACACAAAGAACTGTGCTACTGCTACCTGAGGCAGCTTGTTCTAGCAAGTGACTAAGCAAAGAATCTAATAGGGTTGTGGGGGTTGGGTTGGAGAGTGCTGACTCCCCAGTCCCGATTATGATTCTTTCCTTTTGACTCATCAGAGACCTGGAGGTGAAGCATTTAAGTTTTCAGTGCAAAGGTTTCCCCAGCCCTGATGAGGCAAGGCTCACATCAATTACCACCCACCTCCTGGTGGAGGAAATAGAACTTAAAATAAGGTTAGAACCAGACTCACACAAGGAGGTGGGGGTAGACCGAATTAGCATAACCATGAACACAGCTATACTAATGCCTAGATCACAACAGCAGACTCAGGCAGGTATCAGACTGCTGGGCAGCAGGTAAAGATAAGGAGATTAAGCCCATTGTAGAATCTCCGGTCTCCTTTCAAATTCTAGTTAAGTTATTCAAAATCATTCAAAACCCAGGAGCCATCCTCAAAGATGAGCCCCTCCCAGCTGAGAGAGGGCTCTATCAGTGCTATCCCTGCAGGAATGCGGGGCAGCCATCCTTTCTGCCCACCTGTGCCTATGCAGGTGCTTTTCTTCACCAACTCTGCAGGGCAGTGGCCTTTCCTGCCTGCCTGTGACCTGCACCAGGCCGGGTCTTCACTGACCTCCCTCAGCAGAGACAGCTCTCCTCAGGCCTGCCCGCCCGCCTGCGACCATGCAGGCCTCTCTCTTAGCAAACCTGCCCCCTCAAAGGAGCCGCTCTTTCTGCTCGCTGGTGTCTGTGCAAGCATTCTTTACTGTCCTATCCCTTTTCCTAATAAACCTGTTTAAGTATATCTAATGCCTCTGTATCGTGGAGAAACTCGCTGTGTGCCGCCGAAGGGGAGCTCTGGTGAAACTTTTCCCAGAGTGAACCCAAGGACCCTGCTTTCAAATCCATAAACTCCAAAAAGGACATCAATACTAAGTTTCAGGGGCATCTAAAGATAGGTAGGTGTCAGCGGTGGCGACTCGAGTTCGATGCCTGGCTGGGGAGATTCCCACATGGCGCGGCAGGCCTCTCCTGCCTCGCCCGCTGCTCCCCTCAGCAGTGTATTTCAGTAGATATGCCTGTTCTGCTCCCCACTCTGTCTCTGGTGAACCCTCTCACAACCGGCCCCCCACCCCCACCTCTGGCCTGTACCCCAGCTTGTATGCATAAATAAATGAATCTTTAAAAAAAGAAAAGATAGGTAGGTGCTTTTCAGTAGCAGTACTTACACGCTTGTCAATATAATTAAATCTTGGCCAGCATTTTGGCATTTATAAAAATCAATCTACCCTAGATAATGAAGCTTCTTTTCCTGGTGCTCCCTCAATAAATGGATAGGGAAATGAGATAAATAATATATATGTTTTCAGAAGATGTTGATGAGCACAATTTTGCTATCTACTTTAAGTAGGAAATTTTAAGTAGTCATTTTTCTACTTCTAGAACATGAATAATTGTTGACCTTTTTTATAAATGAAGCCGAACCTCTTTGCTCATCTACTTCATGAGGCATTTACCCGAAATGAATCTGATTCCTTCTAAATGGGAGTCTTTTCTCCTTTAGTTAATGTCAATCTTCATTTCCAAAAATTCCTCAGGGGCCTTTTAACAAAATATAAAAGAATAATCATCAACATTATCATCTTCATCTTACTATTACAGAGTCCCATTTGCAAAGAGCTTTTTATAATAGAATTGTATCCCCAGAGGGTGAAAAAGGACCTTGGAGGTGATCTGGGTCAAATCCCCCATTTAATGGATGAAGAAATAGCCTCTAGAGAATTTCAATGATCAGTTCAAGTGAACAAAGCTATGTGGAGCAGACTCACAGTCAGCCAACCGGATTACTTGGAAGAGTTCCGTCATCTACATTCGACTCTTTCAAAGCTGTGCAGTATGTACATGCGACATTAAAGATGTGTGTACAGGAAACCAACAGAAATCCTAATCCTCTCTATTCCAGTCTCCTAATAGGGCTTTCCTCCACCTGGAGGAAAAGCATTGTTATGCTTTGGTGAGAGGATTCCAAGGAAATGAGGGGATCTAGAAGAGAATTCCCCAAATATCTAGCAGAGACTCACTGCAAAATCAATTCTGTGGGTCCTGATCATTTACTGCAATGAATGAAAAGAAAACTATCAGAATGCATTTACTAAGAGTGAATATTGATAATGCACCCATAGTCCTAATCTCAAGAAGTGTTATTTCTTAAAAATATATGTCATGTTGTTATACCTCTGTTGTGCTATGTGTATGTACATGTATATATACTTACGCATACATGTAAATAATGGCTAGCTTTGTAGAATGCGGTTCTTATGATGAGTCAGGATTACAAAGATTTAAAAATCACTAGCCTAGAAGTTGCATGTGTTGCCTGCAGTTTATTCAGGTACCCATTTCAACATAAGAAAGGTAACCAGCCTATGGCTTGATGGTAAAGGTAGAGTTTGGTAGCTGATAACAGAAATCACAAATATCATGAGGTCAGAAGAGAGCTAGCTTTGAATTTTCACTGAAATTTCTGTTAGAGATTGGGCCAGCTATTTATTTCATCTGTAAAATGGGATCATTCCACCTATTTCGTGTGGTTGAGAAGTTATTTGTGATCATGCAGACAATAAATCTCTACAAATTCTCAATCTCTTCCCCCTTCCCTCTCCCTTGCTTCTTCCTTCCATCTGCTCACACCATGAGCTCATATCTGTAAGCAGGAACTCTCCCTAGTCATACCTAAACTCCCATATCATACAGAAGACTGATCCTTCTAGAATGTAGCTGCTGAGAAATGAACTTGGGAGTTTACTCATGACAGGGTATCGGATGATCAGGCTACTCTGTTTTGATAGTGAAGGTAGTAATAACATCAATAACAATATCTATCATTTATTAAAAGTTAACTAGGTCAGGCATTGTTACATGACATATTTATAATATTGAACTTGAAGTTTAAGTGGAATCTGTTATTTCTACCCTCATCTAGCCCTCACCCTGCTCATTTCCCATTTCAGTACTCTCACATCCAACCCTTTGTTCAGGATACCAACCCAGAGACTGGCTGGATTCAATTCCTTTTCTACCCTTACCATCCACGCCTCAAAACCATGACTAAGCCCCTTTGAGTGTACTTTTAAAATATACATCAAATGTACCCATTTCTCTCCATCTCTCCTTTGTCTATAACTGCCTCCTTCACTAACAATATTTCCTCTAGATCAATGCATCTCAAAGTATGGACCCAAGAACCAAAGTTCTCACATTACCTTGGAATTTGTTAGAAGTGCAGACTTCTGCGGCCCAGGTACACCTACTGAGTCAGGCACTCTAGGGGTGGAACGAGGGACCTATATTTAATAAGCCTCCCAGGCAATTGTGATGTCTGTTTCAGTTTGGTAAACACTGTAACCATGGGTTTGTTAGAATAAGGAAAAGGGGTGTGCTGCAGAGAAAATGTGAAGTTTTAAAATACAACTTATTAAAGAATGGTAGCAGTAGATTTTAAAAAATAATTGGCAAAAAATGAAAATAAATAAATATTAATTGGTAAAAACGATTGTCATGAAATAAGTGAATTGGTGATTTCAAAATCAGACATTCAGAGACATTGGTTTTAAAGCACAGATAATTAAATACAGGAATCAAAATGTATTATCCACGAGAATACCACATGATGTCCGAACACAACTTCATTTAAATACTTATTTTTAAAGACAACACATTTTCTGTAGAGAAAATGTGAGATTAAGCAGAGATTAGATCAGAAAGATTATAAATTGTCCAATTTATTTTTTACCATACTGCCTTCTGAAATTGAGCAATGAAAATAGATAAGCTCATTTACTTTTTGCCGACTGTCAGCAACCCTCTCTGGCACTCCAATCTGGGGCATTCCAGAATGCCTGGGGGAATGAACTTCAAGGAAAGACTAAAATGTTAAAACATTTTTCTACTTGACAATCCCAGGTTTTTACTTGTGCTTAAAGGTAAGCCAGGCCCAAGCGCAGGCGTTACCTCTTATTTAATATTATTATTTATATCTTTTACATTATTGTGTATTCCCCATAGGTTACCTCTTTAAAAGCCTCTTCATCATGGAGTATTTGGTAAGAGAAGTGAGGAAAGCTAAGAGCAAACTAAAGAGAAATGAAAACAAAGTGAAGACAGCTAGAACAGACCAGGGAGAGAAGGTAAATAAGCAAAGTGAGGATTCAAGGCTATAAATACTTTTCTCTGTAATCTCTTTTTCATTCTGATAAGCAGTGCTGCTAGCCTAGCCAGCAAGGGTTCCCTCTGTTCGGTTGCAATATAAACAGCAAGGTCCTGCCTGGGAATTATTCCATCAGGCACAACAGTGCTGTGACCTGTATTTTATTTTACATGGTAGGGTCAGAAGAGATAATTTCTTAAGGCACTCGTAACAATGAAATACGAAGATACGAGCTATTCAGGAATGCCCATTACAGACAAGAAGTTAAAAAAAAATATCTGGGTGCACCGCCAACATTAAATTCACAATATTTAGGCAAAGACTTCAACTCGCCATAAAATTACTTCTGAATTAAGCTGAGAGTAGTCTCTCCTGGAGAGCTGTGAGGTTATGAAAGAGCAACAGGACACTGAAGATTAGAAAGGAAGCATGGAGAGGAAATGACCTTTGGAAGCTTACTCCCAGTTATTTATCTTTTTAGCTTAGGAGAGTGTAACAAAAGAAAAAAGAAAGCAATGTGTTAACAAGAGACCAGCGATTATGTCTAACATTTCGAAAAAACCGCCAAACAAAAAAAAAAGGCTTAAAAAACACAGCTGCAAAGTATCCACCAACCAAATTGCTTCATCAGTCTTGTCTATTTTATGAACTTTACTGGAGGATAATGCCTCCTTGGCTGTCTCTGGTGCTTAAACAAACTTGTGAAAAAAATATTTTTTTTCCCATTAGATTTAAAAGCTCCAGCTAAAACTGTTGTTCTGTGGGGGCCATCATGCTATGTGCACAGGATAATAGAGTCTCACCAAATGAATCTTGGTAACCACAGAGGATTGCTATGATTTGATCCAGAGCTGAAGTATTATCCAAAAGACTTGGATTGAACAGCAATAACAAAAAATAGTTTATGATTAATGACATTTGCATATCTAGCAAAAAAAGGTCACTAAGTTGGACACAACATTCTGGGAATAATATGCGTTGATTCATTAAAATAAGAGAAAGTGGGATATCCTTTTCATCACTCATTTTTTATTTTTATTTTTAAGATTCATTTTTATTTATCTATGCATACAAGAACTGGGTTTAGGCCAGAGGTGCGTGGTGGGGATGAGAGGACTGACCAGAGAGAGGGGAGAGCAGAGCAGGCAGATCTACTGAAATACACTGCTGAGGGGAGCAGCAGGCTAGACAGGAGAGGCCTGCTGCTTCCTAAGTAGATTAGCTCCCTGCCCCTGATCAACTCAGGGCACAGCAGCAATAGCGCTGGACTTAACCCCTACGCCACCAGGGAGGCCCACTATTCATTTTTTAAAAAAGAGTCACTTATTTACTATGGAAATGTGGACTACGTGTGGCTCTGCATATTCTGTTCTACATCTTTCATGGGGGAGCCAACATTTTGGATCAGAAGCAAGACTTTCGTACTAGTAAAATTTGTCTGCCAGCTAGTAGACAGAGATACTCCCACTCCTATTCCTGAAAAAGGAAAAAAAGAAACCCTCTCAATTTTCCCTTCAGCTTTAACAGTCTATCATTTTAGAATCTTAGAAACATATATCTTCCTTCTCACGCAATCTGACTCTTTCCTCTTCATGTGTAGGAAGTTTTACATCTCCCCCTAGTCATTCAAGGCCATTTTCCTCACTTGGGTACTTTCTTTCAAATTGCATTTCCTGTGAGACACACACACACACACACACACACACACACACACACACACACAGACTCACACACAAAGGCTCAGTTATCTCAGTTTTTCTGAGCTGCCTTATACAATTGAAGATATAAATAAGTGAACTTGGTGAAGAACTCATCAAAAGAGGGGGCACCATGGGAATGTCTCAATGAGCTTCTCACATATGGAGATAGAAGTTTCAGGGACGAGACATGGGGTCACAACCACTCCTTTATATAGTGCTTTGGTCAATCTATGTGAAACAATTCCCCACCAGGGAAGCCCAGAGCATGCTCTACTTCCATGGTTAGTGCTGGCCTGAATGAGGTTTGAAGTCCCAAAGAAATATTAATATGGATAAGCAGGCACCAGATTTTCTGCACCATTTCCCTCAAGAAATATAGGTTTTTTTTTAAAGGAATATAAACATGGATTCTCTTCCATTACTTATAAATGAAACAACTAGGTGCTAGTTACTCTTTATCTAATGAGTGTTCTCAAAAATCAGATGATGTTGATTCCAATAGCAAAGAGACACTTAACAAAGGACTCTTGTTCTAGAAATGAGGTCATTTGAACAGTCTATCCATTAAGAAAAAGCCTATTTTGCTTTCAGAGGTCACCTATTGGGGCAGGAAATCCATCTTTCAGCCAGTGGACTAACATCTGGCTTAAGTCTTCTGGGCCCAAATGTCAATTTCCTGGTCTAAATAGAGCACACATTAAAAAAAAAAAAAAAAGATGGAAAATACAAATCTCCATTTGCCGAAAATTTTTCGATAGTAGCATAGATTATAAGAAATCTTCAAAAAAAAAAACTACTCTTTAGTGACCAAACAAAAACAGTAAAATACCAGCATGAACATTTTCTTTCTTTCTGGAATAACTACTAAAGGGCACAATGAAGAAGCCAACACTAAATCTTAGCAAAGAGAGAAATAGTCATTCAGTGGTAAATGCATAAATAAATCTACTTTAAGCTATACTACTCACAATTCAGGACAATTCTTCCCAGGCTGGAATGTATTTGTATGATGAAAGAGAGAAAAGGAAGCTTAGTAACTAATTTAACACTATAAAATTTAGAGAAATGGAAGGTTGTTTAATCTGCACAAGAAAATAATCATTTAAGAGATAGTCAAAAGAGGGCCTCCCTGGTGGTGCAGTGGTTAAGCGCTGCGCTGTGGAGCTGTCGGCAGCAGCGATGCGAGCTCGATGCCCGGCCGGGGAGAATCCCACATGGTGCGGCAGACCTCTCCTGCCTCACCCGCTGCTCCCCTCAGCAGTGTATTTCTGATCTGCCTGTTCTGCTCCCCGCTCTGTCCCTGGTGAACCCTCTCGCCACCCCACACCTCTGGTCTGTACCCCAGCTTGTATGTATAAATAAATAAATCTTTAAAAAAAAAAGAGAGAGATAGTCAAAAGTACCTTAAAACATCTCCTGTATTATTCTAAGTAAGCCATCCAAATTGTTGTTCTTTTTGATAATATTCCGTAATTTTAACTTGTCTTTCATCTACTGGCTCAAATTAGACAGATTTTGAGGCATCCATTCACCCACCATGCATTCATTCATTCATTCATTCATCATGTAGCAAATATTAAGTGTCAGTTTTGTCTGATACTGTGTTAGGTGACAACAAAAAACAGATCTGGTTTTCAGGAGTATATAACCTAGCAAAATGAGAGAGAAAAAGTAATTACTAGACATACACACACACACACACACACACACACACACACACACAACAAAGAGGTACTCAGAGAAGAGGACTAGGTAGAGAGAAGAATTCACAAGGGTGACTCCTGCTAAAGATGTGAAGACCACACAATTCACCAGTCAGTCAAGGAAGTAAAAGGAAGGGCATTCCAGGCAGAAGGAAAATCTTAGAAAATTTAAACAACGTGCAAAGGCCTCTTGTGGAGGGTGAGCTAGGCTGTTAGAAGCTAAGGATATAATTTAGGTTCTACTAGTTTAATACATTTGCATAAGACTTTGGTTCATCACTGGAGAGACGCGGTGCACACGAGGCCTTCAGGGATGGAAGCAGAAGCGCCAGTGCTGTGTGGCATGGCTTCCTGGTTTGGGGATGACCCCATGGTTTGCAGACCAGGGGAACCTTCCATCCTAGTTTTTCCATGATGTCAATACTAAAAATCCTGCATTCCGTAAAATTCCTCACAGTCAGGCTAATTGGAATGGTTAATTATGCTATAAAAACTTCATTCTGAGAAAGCTCAGTCTAGTGTCTATTTCTTCAGTCTTCCCCAAGTACTTCTTTTTTTTTTTTTTTTAAAGATTTATGTATTTATGCATACAAGAGCTGGGGTGTAAGCCAGGGTGTGGGGGTCGAGAGGATTCACCAGAGACAGAGTGGGGAGCAGAACAGGCAGATTGGCTGAAGTACACTGCTGAGGGGAGCAGCGGGCGAGACAGGAGAGGTCTGCTGCGCCATGTGGGAATCTACTCGGCGGGGATCAAACTTGTGCTTCTGCTGTAGTTGCTTCAGAGAGCTTCATAGTGCTGTGACTTAGCTCTTGCGCCACTAGGGAGGACCCTCAAGTTCTTCTTAATAAATTACCTTAAAAAAAAAAAAAAGACAGGGCGAGAGGCAGCAACCCTTCTGCCCGCCTGCGCAGGTGCTTCTCTTCACCGACCATCTCCCTTTGCAAAGCATCAGAGGCAGCTCTACTCCCAAGGCTGCCGCCTGTGACTATGCAGGACAACCTGTCCCTTTCGGGGGCAGCTCTTTCTGCCTACTTGTGTCCATGCAAGCATCCTTTACTCTTCTCTCCCTTTTTATAATAAACCTACCCTTTTGGATATAAAAACAAAAAACAAACTAAAATGTATTCTTTTTTCTGCAGCTAAGAACGGGGAGGAAGACTGCCATGAGAAAAGCACTGGTTTTGGGGTGAGAGTGGAGAAGACACTGACATTTGGAAGCCGACTTGGACGGGCGATAAGTTGGATAGGGAAGCTGGGGGAAGGGGAGGAGTCAAGTGGACTCCCCAGTTTTTTGGCCCTTGTCGATGTGATAATGTGACATGAGTCCCCCCTCCTTTTAATTGTCTTCCAGAGAGACTTCCCCAAACTCGGATGTCCCTCCGAGGCATCTCTATCACCCAGTTATTTTCCTCTTATAACTTTACTTCACTGTGATTGCTTACTGTGTCTCCAAATTTAACTGCAGGTTTTGTGAAGGTCCCAGAGATGACTTAGCCACTGTGAAAACTCCAGGTACTAGTGCTGCACCTGCTCCACAGAAGGTTTTCCAGAAGTATTTGTAAAGGAAGTCCCAGCAGAGATAACACAGAGCAGCTAATGTCAAATGTGGTCACACATTCGGTTCACTGTGACCCTTTCAAAAATATAGGTGTCCAGTCCCCTCCAGAACTTTAATCAGAATCAGTGGAGATGGAGGCTCGGTACCTTTATTTTTTATTGGCTTTATGTATTGGGGATGGGAATGGAAGTAACTACCAGGACACCTGACTCCCCATCCCAGGGCCCAGTGAACTCCAAAGCATGGGAGCCACATGGGTTCAGATTCTAAGAGAGATGAGATGCCAGCTTCACACTGCCTCACTTCCACAGCAACATTTTGCTAATAACGTCACTGCTTTTCTTGAGATCGGTCTGTTTGAGCCCATTCTCATTTGGTCACTGCTAGTTAAGCGTGAAGATGGTCTGGGCTGAAATCCCACCTCTGCTCTTTCTTCGCTCTGATAATTTGGGCAAGTTTATGTAAGTGTATTTTGCTTTAGACTTTTGATCTCCAAAATGAGGATGGTAATAGCACCCTTTTCACTGTGTGGCTGTAAGCAGTAAATAAGCTAATTCACATAAAGATTTCAGACAATGCCTGGCATGTAAAAACTGTTCTATGCATATTAGTTATAGCTATTATTATTATTATTCCTCCTACACTTGGCACAGAGGTTGCAAAGATTAATAATGGGAGCATGTTACATATGCGTGTCGGTTCCTGCCTAGTTCCCACTCTGCTTTTCCAGCTTGATTTTCTGTGATGCTCCCACATGGAGTCACTCTGGGAGCCTCTTTGTTTTTTAAGATTTATTTAATTTATTTATGCATACAAGAACTGGATTGTAGGCCAGAGGTGTGGGGGGTGGTGAGGGGTGGTGGTGAAAGGATGCACCAGAGCCAGAGTGGGGAGCAGAAAAGGCAAATCTACTGAAATACACTGCTAAGGGGAGCAGCAGGTGAAACAGGAGCAGTCTGCTGTGCCATGTGTGTTAGCTCCCTGGTTGGGGATTGAACTTATGCTGCAGTGGCTGGTGATAGCTTGTTAGCACTGAGACTTAACCCCTGCACCACCAGGAGGCCCCGACTCTGGGAGCCTCTTACCTACTATCCATCACATTTTCTGTATGTCCTACTTTCTGCTTCTCTGTTTTGTTCAATCAATTATTCGTTCCTGAACTATTCCTGCCTCATTTCCCCAGCTTCATGGAGCTACAGCTGCCATGTAACATTGTGTAAGTGTAAAATGTACAACATGATGATTTGATGCAGTTATCTGTTGCAAAATCACTACCACTGCAGCATTAGCTAACACCTCCATCATGTCATATAATTATCAACTCTTTTTTGTGGTAAAAGCCATAAAAGATCTACTCTGTGAGCGTGTTCAAGTATAAAATACAGTGTGATTAACTATAATCATCATGCTGCACATTAGATCCCCAGAATTATTCATCTCATAACTGGGAGTTTGTGCCCTTTGAAAAACATTGCCCCATTTCCCCCACCCCCACCCCTGGCAATCACTATTCTGCATTGTTTCCATGGGTTCCGTTTTTGGGGATTCCACCTATAAGTGGTATCACACTGTATTTGTCTAACTTACTTCTCTTAGCATAAAGATCCATCCATGTTGTTATAAATGGCAGGATTTCCTTTTTTCTTATGGTTGAGTAATATACTATTGTGTATACATAGCATGTAAATCACAGTTATCACTTTGTCTTTACCCATTCATATGTTGATAGACACTGAGGTTGTTTCCATGTCTTGGCCACTGTGAATATGCTGTCATGGATAAGGGTATTTAGATATGTGTCCCATGTCCTGATTTCATTTCCTTTGGATATATACCCAGAAGCGCCATTGCTAGGTCCTATGGTAGTTCTACTTTTCATTCATTTTTTAAAAAGATTTATTTATTTATGCATACAAGAGCTGGGGTGTAGGCCAGAGGTGGGGGGGGGGGGCATGTGAGAGGATTCACCAGAAACAGAGTAGGGAGCAGAATAGGTGGATTGACTGAAATACACTGCTGAGGGGAGCAATAGGCGAGAGAGGAGAGGTCTGCTGTGCCATGTGGGACGCTCCCTGGCTGGGGATCGAACTCATGCTGCAGTGGCTGGTGATAGTGTCACAGTGCTGAGACTTAACCCCTTGAGCCACCAGGAAGGCTCCCTCTATTTTTATTCTTTTGAGAAACTTCTAGACTGTTTTCCATAGTGGTTGCAACAATTTACATTCCCACTAACAGTGCACAAGGATTTCCTTTTCTCAGGTATTTTTAGATTTTGAAAGAGTCACAGTTTATTATGATGGGTAAGGATGGAATGAAATTGACAGGGGTGATGAGAATGGAAAACTGGGCGACAGAACTGGGTAACACAGTGTTCAAGAGAACAACATGGGAAATGATGCAATGTCCGAGAGGTAGGAGGAGAACCAAGATGGGGTAAGGTCAAGGAAGATGAGAATTGCAGGAAGGCAGGAGGGATTAGCAGTGCTCAGTGTTTTGGAGAAGGCAGCTGCAGAAGTAACAAACTAAAGGCTTATGTGGGGAGAGGGACACTGGTAACCTTAGTGAGCTAGTGTAATTTCAGTGTCAGGGGAAGGAATAAAAACTAGATGGCAAGTTTTTACTAATAAAATCCAGAAGAAGAAGAATGAGAAGGAGAAGGAATAATAGTAGAAAGAGATGACTGATATTTTTGAGAAAGTTTTGTTACAGTACTTCTTTCATACGGAGGCCATATAGACTATCCCTTTCCTGTAAACACATTTTTTCCTCCCAATTGCACAATAAAATGGATCAGATTTACACCCCATAAGTAAGAATTTCATTCTAGTCACATTTCCCTGAAGTTACACCTAAGCCAGCTTCTATGAAATTCAGGATTTTCACAAAATCCTTACTCATGCACATCAGACATCTTAGTTCCATAAGTACTTTCTGAATTTCTAATCCATAAACATGAAAAATTTGAAAGTAAATCACAGAATCTGATCTTGAAGAGCTTAGTCTAGTGAGGGAGACCAACACATAAACAAAAACTCACAACCCAGTGTGGTAAGGGAATGCACATGAATGTCCTTTGTGAACAGACACTGGGTGGTCATTGCAGCCTGGAGGTATCATGGAAGACTTCCTGCAAGAGGCTGTGTCAGAGTTAATCTAAAATAACAGGTGCTGGAGAACTTGAAGCTCTCTGTTTTAAAACATGCTAGCGAGAGAAGGGCTGGATCTGAAGTTCAAGGTACAGCAGGTTAGTCACACTGCAATTTGATTGTGGTAAATCAAGGAGATTAGTCTTAATATCTGAGTGCTCTGGAATAGCTCGTCCTTGTATTTTGCTGCTTCCTAATTTCCTTTCTGGGAGGGTAACCTTCATTTTACTTTCAAAGCGCACCGTGTACTTCTCAGAGTCCCTGGACTGAGCAGGCAATTCCACAGCCAGCGATAATATAGTAACATGAAAAGCCACAGGCACGTGAGGGAGGGAGAGAGTAAAATTTGGAACATTTCACTAATGTGCAGGTCATAGCTGCCCAAAGGCCATGCTGGTTTTTTCTCTTTCTTTCCAATATTAGTATATGGGCCACCCCCCTTGATATTTTCTGGCAGCAGTACCAATCAGTTTCATGCAGAGGATCTCGTGCCAGATCTCCCCACAACTTTGTGATCTGAAATACTTCAGTCTCCTTATCCTTAACCTCAAAATGAAGCAGACAAGAAGGGAGATTTGAGGTCCCTTCCATTTGTAACATTCTGTCATGTTAAAAGTGAGTCTTAGGTACAGAATTTGGCTTAGGGAATAAAGACTAAGGAAGTAAGGAGGTGCTAAAATTGGGGAAAGTACCTTTCCCTCCTACTGGATGTTATTTATGTGATGGATAGATTGAGCCATCTAGATGATGACCTGCAGAAGAAATGGCTTGTGCATGTATTCCTTTTTTTTTTTTTACATACAAGCTGGGGTACAGGCCAGAGGCGTGGGGCGGCGAGAGGGTTCACCAGAGACAGAGTGGGGAGCAGAACAGGAAGATCAGAAGTACACTGCTGAGGGGAGCAGCGGGTGAGGCAGGAGAGGTCTGCCCCACCATGTGGGATTCTCCCTGGCTGGGCGTCGAACTCGCGTCGCCGCTGCCGACAGCTCCACAGCGCAGCGCTCAACCGCTGCGCCACCGGGGAGGCCCTGTGCATGTATTCTTGATACAACTAGCATGTTCCTCAATTCTCCATCTAGAAGTCAAGCAGTATTTCCATGAAGGGCAATGGAACATGACTGATGTAAAGCAGATTTTAGTTATAAATTGATACAAGATTCAGAAATTTGGCAGAATGCATCAAATCCATAAAATTGCTCATATTCTCTCATCTAGGATTTAGATTCCTTGGAATTTATTGTAGTTAATCACTAGAGAGAAGTGTTGGAATTGGAAAGCAGCTTTGTCCAGAGGGTTCTTATTACATTTTTTCTTTTCTTTTTTAAAAAATTTATTTATGTATACAAGAACTGGAGTGCAGGCCAGAGGTATGGGGTGGTCAGAGAATCTACCAGAGACAGAGTGGGGAGCAGAACAGGCGGATCTACTGAAATACACTGTTGAGGGGAACAATGGGGCGAAGCTGGAGAGGTCTGCTGCGCCATGTGGGAATCTCCCTGGCCGGAGATCTAACTCGTGCTGCAGTGGCTGTGGATAGCTTCATAGTACTGAGATTTAACCCCTTGCACCACTAGGGAGGCCCTTATTACATTTTTGCTAATATTGCAATTTGGAAGGAAACTTCATAGTCTACAAGAGTGGTCAAATAAATGACGACATTGAAAGAATAGTAGCTACTGATTACAATATCCAGGACATGAAGGAACTATTACAAAATAGGAAAATACCCTCTGAATGAAAAACTTGACTGAGAAATTATGAGTGTGCATGCACATGTATGAGCAGAGAACTTGCAAATGTTCTGTGCCTTAATAGTTTTTGAAAGATTAAATATATAATGAAAACTGTTGCTGCATTAGGGTGGTAGAAATTTGGTTTAAATTATCTTTGAAAAAATGTTCTATGTTGTTACCATGTTGGTTGATGATGAACACAGTTCAAGCTCATGTTCATAACTAACATTTTTCAGAGTTTACTATTTATAGACACTATCCTACACCCAAGCTTCTATTGCTTTGTGTCTTTCTGGTGTGGTGTCTCAGCAGAAATTGCCAGGTTACTCAAAGTCCTAGACTTCCAGATTTTCTATGTAAGCAACTGTAAGAATTGAAAGGATTGAGTTTCTGAAGCTGAGAGATAAGGAGTGAGTTCTCAAAATCCAGTCCCAAAAAGCATAACCTTTTACATTACTTAAGATGATTCTTGAATGCCTTCCTAGGAAACAATGGAATGTACTGTGAAAAGTCTACATGTTGCAGCCTTTCCACACAGGAACAGGAATGTCTTACAGCAAATGTTTGAGGAGTAGAACCTGAATGGATCCAATATCCAATAAAAACAAGCAGGAGCTGTGGGGAGCCACATTAAAAAAAAAAAGGTGTTCTTACTATTTCCTTAAACCTCATTAATAATAACAAATGCTCAGGAACCACTTCTTTTGATCCACCCATAGTATTTAACTTTCCTGGTTTTTCAGGTTTGATGATAAACACGGTGTCACAGATTAACAACAGTTCTTTATTGGGCTGAATTTTATCACTGGCCAGAGCACACCCAGATTCTGTGAGGCCACTGGAATTGCTCATCTGCAGCCAACAGAATTATTTAGCCTTTGGTCAGCAGCACAAGCAATTTTACTCTTGATTTTTCTCGGATAGAGTCTACCTTCCTTACTATTCATCCTGAGCTTTCCCACTAAGAGACACTATTTTTGAAGCAGCTCTGTGCCATGGGCTATTTCTCCTGATTCCTTCCCTTTCCAGCTGACTCAGAATGGAGTTCAACATCAGCCAGGTGCCATGTCTGATCACCATAACTCACCTGGAGGCACAAATGACAATATTTTTAAGCACGGCCATCATTGGGGGTTCTAGTTCAATAGCTCCTGTGACATAAAGAACCTCACTTCGACCTTTCAAGCATATATGCGCTCCAGACACTCACCTCCTCTCATAATTCTGTAATCTCTAAATGTGCCAGAGCTTGAACACCTTGGAAAACCAATATAAATACTACCTGAATCATGTCAACATATGGTGACCCATTTCTCCTGAAAATATTTACATTTATGAAGGAAGACATTTCATAAACCAGTGGCCTTGAATGCCGCCAGTCTCTTGGTCTATAAAAATAAAATGTCCCACTTTCAATGGTTATGAGAAGAAAAATGACCATCCAAATGCTCACTGCCCAGCATTTCCTGAGAATTTTCTTCTAATCACGGATGTGTTCTGGTCAAGCCAATTCATCGGGGAACTATGCCCTGAAGTGAGCTGCTCAGTGTTACTCACAGCGTGACATATAGCATGCCCTGTACCCACTTAATTTGTCCCTGGCTGGGATACATGAACTTTTATTTGTGCTATTATCATCATATCCTGTCTAGACTGAAAACAGCTACAGAGCTGCTCCCTTCATATTCAGTGGATTAAAAATAAAGAGGTGGGGGGCCTCCCTGGTGTTGCAGCAGTTAAGCACTGCGCTGTGGAGCTGTTGGCAGTGGCGACACGAGTTCGATGCCCGACCAGGGAGATTCCCACATAGCACGGCAGATCTCTCCTGCCTCGCCCGCTGCTCCCCTCAGCAATGTATTTCCGTCGAAATGCCTGTTCTGCTCCCCACTCTGTCTCTGGTGAGCCCTCTCGCCGCCCCACGCCTCTGGCCTGTACCCCAGCTTGTATGCATAAATAAATAAATCTTTAAAAAAAATAAAGAGGTGGGGTGGCCCTATGTAACCCCCACCAAGAACAGAGGGACTCTCACGTAGCCTCTCCCCTCTAAAATGAATGAAGCCTAGGGCAGTCCGAGGCAGCTGCTGCCAATGAAAAAACCTGGATAAGAGTGAAATTTGATGCTAAATATAAACATGTGATCAGACTCCAGTTATATGTATTTAAATCCCTTGGGAAAACAGTGAAAATTTTAATTTCAACAAGGCAGAAGGCATGTTTGGACTCTATTTTGATTCTAGTTGGAAAACCCTGATGGCCAGGAAGTGAGTGAGCGGAAGGATCATTGTATTCTCAGTGACATGAGGAGGATGAATATACCCATCCACGGCCTCAGGAATTGGGAGGCAGATAAGCTCATGGCTGTGGCAAGCTATTATTCTGAGGTGTTGATAGGCCAAGAAATCTCTTATAACTCAGGTAGGAAAACCCCTTACATTTAAGGAAGTTTGAACACACACACACACCCAGCTGATCAACTGTTACTTGCATCAGAAAAATAAAGTGCTATGCTACATTAATGACAAGGACAATGGCATAATGTCGAGGGTCCCCATCTATGACCTAGAGTAGGCTACATCACCCACCCTGTGAAATGCACACAATGACAAAAAATCACCTAGTGATTCATTTCTCAGGACACAGGCCCATCGTTAAGCAGCACATGACTGCAGTGTCCATTTGAAGATTAATCCAAGGGCTTCCCTGGTGGCGCAACGGGTTAAGTCTCAGCACTATGAAGCTATCTGCAGCCACGACAGCACAAGTTCTATACCCAGCCAGGGAGCTTCCTACATGGCACAGCAGACCTCTCCTGACTCACCCACTGTACCCCTCAGCAGTGTATTTCTGATCTGCCTGTTCTGCTCCCCACTCTGTCTCTGGTGAATCTTCTCACCACCCCACACCTCTGACCTACACCTCAGTTCTTGTATGCATAAATAAATAAATCTTTAAAAAACAAATAAAAATTAATCCAAGCCCCGACCGAAAGTAGTGGTTGAAGTGGTAGAGCACAAGCTTTGACTTCAGATAAACCAAGGCCAATGCTCAGCAAGTTCTAAGCCTCACTTTCTTCAACCATAAAATGGGGCTAATGATGTGTCTAAGACATGGTATTGACGAGAGGAATAAATAAGTTTGCAAAGAACTTAACACAGGAGGGCGCAGAGTATATGATCAATGAATATATAGCAGTTTTTGTATTTAATATGTATCCTTAATATATACATATATTTTAATATATATTGAATATATTTTATTATTCGTACATAGAAAGGCATTTAATACAATACCTACCTGTCATGAATGGAACACTGAATCGATGACAATAGTGATTATTACAATTTTCATTTGCATTCTATTTAATACTAATGATAAGTAGTCGCTGAATTAAGGGATTCAAGGGCTTGTTAGGCACTTAACAAATCATTTTAAAATGCTCATTAGCTGCTTATTAAAGAAAATCACTTATAAACCTTTTCATTAAAAGACTTGGGGCTTAGGAGAGCAAAAAGTCTTCTAAATCCAGTTTTATTTTGTTGTCCCTCTTGAGCCAAGGACACAGTGATGCTGTTGGACGAAGGAGAGACAGAAACTAGAGCTTTATTTGCAGAATTGGTTTGAGGAGCTAAAATGAAACTGTGCCACTGATTAGTGGGAAATGACCACACGCGTCTTCAAAATAACCCCTAGACTCAGACACAAAATAATACACTCAGCGGGTTTAGAAATTCCTCATTATCATATAAATTGTTTTCAGTCTGATCTAATAGAATATGATTAATAATTGGGATTTGTTTTCTTCTAAGAAGCTGATTGAAGGGAACCCAATACAGTTTAAAAGCCCATTTCTAAATGGATCGACTAAGTGTTTTTTTGCATTGCTTAGTGTAAACAATAGCTCTGTGCTTGCAGCGGCTGCAAGGAAGCGTGTGGCTGGGGCCTGGAGTCGCTCTGCTCGCTACAGGAAGTGGCTCGGCATCCACTCACCATATGGCTCAGAGAACGAGAACTGCAAGCGCGATGGCCGCTCAGGGACAGCACTTCCGCTCCATGCTGCCCAGTCTCTAATTAGAATACCTGGTGGGCGCCCAGGTCGGCTTGAGCTCTGCTTCCCAGCTCTTTTTGCTTCCTCTTTGGACCCTTTCTGAGAAGCACATGCTTGCTTTTTTTTTAATGTCAATTTAATGCCACTCGAATTGCTTATGAAAATCTGGACAGGAGAACACTGAGCTTATGCTAAAGGTAATTTTCCGAAGAACAAAGTTTCCTTGTTCAAGTGGTCCTACATTCAGAGCTATGCATGGCGGAGGGGAGGATTGGCAAGTTGAGGGAAATAAAACCAGCAAAATAAGGTCTTTGATCGGGAGTTAACGCCACATCTCTAGCCAGCTGAAACAATTACAGCTCTCACTTCTCTGCCAGAAGGAACAGGTCGCTGTTTCTAATTCCACTACCCACCCGAGGGCAGGCGTGCAGTCACGCGGGCACAGCCTCCCAGGCTCTTGTCAATTAGAAACAACATTAAAATAACATCCCATCTGCTCTACAAATGTCAATGAACTTGTGCCACCTGTTGAGGGGCTGTTAGGGACACAGAAGAGCAAGGAGTCTCGACACAGGTTTGTATATTTGTACAGACAAAGAGCCCCTTGATTCATGGCTCTCCCCTACTACCACCCTGTAGTCCCCTTCTTTGCCAGAAATCTTTTGAATACTTTTGCAGTGTGGTATTTTGCACCCTGAAGCTTGTTAGCGGTATTTAAATACCATGTCGCAGGAAGCAAAGGATGTTGGAAAACAGGAGATGAACCTCAAATAGGAAAGGAAACGATAGCTTTGAGTTATTCTCACACGCATCCTCACGTGCATTCACAAATAAGCATGAAGAGGGCCTCCCTGGTGGCACAAAGGGTTAAGTCTCAGCACTATGAAGCCACAGCCACTGCAGGTTGAGTTCAATCCCCCAGCTTAGGAGCTAACCCACATGGCACAGCAGACTCTCCTGTCTCGCTCACTGTTGCCCTCAGCGGTGTATTTCAGTAGATCCGCCTGTTCAGCTCCCCACTCTGTCTCTGGTGAGTCCTCTCACCGCTGCACCTCTGGCATAAACCCCAGCTTTTGTATGCATAAATAAATAAATTTTTAAAACAGACAAATAAGCATGAAGAAACTCTGCACCAAGTCTTAAATTTGAGCTGAAGATGAACTTTCTCAAGGAGAACACTAAGACACTGGGATAGGAGTGGAGGAGAGAATAAAAGCTCTTTTCCAAAGCTCTGGATAGCAGCAGTATATATCAGAATCAGGATGTCAAGTTAGTTCCCTGACCTTCCATTTCAGCCTCTGCTAATGTCATTTCCCTCCCACAGTATCTAAGCCCAGCCTGGAGCTTTGGCCCCATTGGTGACTTTCCTCTGCCACAATTCCATGACCTGTTTTTTGTTTTTTGGGGGGGGGAGGAGAGTAATGGGAGGAGACAGGAAGTGTTTTTTCTGGTTACCATTAAGAGTGTCTCTCTCCTCAATCACTCCACACCTCTCTAGATCTCTGTCCGCTGATACTTCTACCTGTCCTTGTTAGCGGGCAGAATGAGGGACTCCCAAGGACCCCAAACCTATATACTTCAAGACATAATCAGATGCCACCTCCCTGGGAGGGTTTTGACAGTACTTCCTTACCCCCCAGTAAGAGCCGCCTCCTCTTACACGTTCCCGGAGAAATATCCTGCAAACCCCACACTCATATCATCAAAAGCACTGCTTATTAACTTCAATTTCCTCCAATGCCTCATCTATTAGACTGTGAGCTGCCTGAGGGCAGGGTCTCCATAGTTTATTCTCCATTGTATTCTTAATGCCTAGTACAGTGTCTGGACACAAAAGCTTCTCAATAAAGAATAATAACAGACAATGTTCATGGAATAGTTCCTATATGCCAAGCACTGCTCTCAGCAAGTTGGTAAGAAAACCTATCTCCTAAGGCTTTAAGGATTGTCTTCAAGATCATAAGTATAAAGACACATCCAAGCCTGGTACAGAGTAGATGGTCAATAATTTAGTAAATTTTATTTCATGCCTTATGTCATTTAATTACCAGATCATATTTTTATGTGGTAATACTGCTATTTTTTTTCTCATTTTAAAGATAAGGACAGGGATGTTTTTAAAAGTGAGAAAATTTGCCTGAGGTCACTCCTCACGAAGTGCCAGAACAGGGCTTTGTTTTGATATAACCCTCACTATTTTTGACAACTAAGCACTGTCTGCAGTCACATGTTGCTTATGTCTTTTTAGTCACTGATAGACCACAAATGTGGTCCCAACAGGCTGTCCCAATAGTTCAGACATGCAGTAGACTGCACCTTCTAGGTTTGTGTAATTACATCTATGATGTTCGCACAACAACAAAAATGCTTAAAGATGCATTTCTGAGTGTACACCTATAATTAGGCAACACAGGACTATATAGTATCACTTCTTTTTCTTCTAAGGCAAGTTTGTGAAGGTATAATTTATACACAGTAAATGTCATGCTTCCTACTGTACAGTGCTGTGAGAACTATAATCAAGTCACAGTCAAGATATAGGACAGTTCCATCACACCAAAGAATTCCCTCACTGAAGCAGTTAATTCCTCCTCCCCTTCTTGCCCCATGTCTCACCTCCCCAATTCCCAGGCTCTGGAAAACACTGATTTAATTCCTGTTTTTACTATTCTACTTTTCCCCAAAATGCCATATAAGTTGGAATGTAGACTTTGAATTGTGATCCTTCCATTTAACATCTCAAGTTTGTGAAGCATTTGCAGTTCACTCAGGTAGCAAGAGTATCAAGAGTCTGTTCCTTTTCTTTGCTGAGTAATATTCCACACGTAGATGTACCACAGTTTACTCCAGCAGAAGCATGCTTGGATCAGCTGCAATTTGTGTTGAATATGAACAAAGGCATTTATAAACATTCATGAGCAGGTCTTCATTTTACCTGGTAGATAGATACCTAGGATTGGGACTTCTGTATCATAGGGTAAGTGGATATTTTATTTTATAAGAAACTGCCAAATTGTTTCTCTGAAATGCCTGTACCATTTTGCTCTGATAAGCAATACGTAACCCTTCTTGTGCCACAGCCTTGTCAACACGTAGCATTATCAACTTTTTTTTTAAGGTTTATTTATTTATACATACAAGCTGGGGTACAGGCCAGAGGCATGGGGTGGCGAGAGGATTCACCAGAGAGTGGGGAGCAGAAGAGGCAGATCGACAGAAACACATTGCTGAGGGGAGCAGCAGACGAGGCAGGTCTGCTGCGCCATGTGGGAATCTCCCTGGCCAAGCATCGAACTCCTGTCGCCACTGCCGACAGCTCCACAGCGCAGAGCTTAAATGCTGCGCCACCAGGGCGGCCCAGCATTATCAACTTTTTAAAGTCATTTTAGGGGCCTCCCTGGTGGCACAAGAGGTTAAGTCTCAGCACTGTGAAGCTAATGGTAGCAACTGCAGCACAAGTTCGATTCCCAGTCAGGGAGCTAACCCATATGACGCAACAGACCTCTCCTGTCTTGCCCGCTGCTCCCCTCAGCAGTGTACTTCAGTCAATCTACCTGCTCTGCTCCCCACTCTGTCTCTGGTGAATCCTCTAAACCACCCCCTCAACACAGCTCTGGCCTACACCCCAGCTCTTGCATGCATAAATAAATACTTTTTTACAAAAGTCATTTTTACAGCTTTCTAAAGGTATCTCTTTGTGGTTTTCAGTGACATTTTCCTAATGACTAATGAGGTCATTAATCATTAAGAAAGTAACTTTATTTGTTCTTTTTAATTTTTTGATGAGTTAAAAATTGGACTATTTTCTTATTATTAAATTTTGAGATATCTGAATATCTAATTTGGATACAAGTGATTTATCAGATATATATTATGTAAATATTTATTCTCAGTCTGTGGTTGTCTTTTCATCTTTAAATGTCTTTCAAAGAGAATTTTTACTTTGGATTAGTTCAATTTATCCATCATATTTTTGTTGTCATTGATCTTATTTTGTTGTTTTATCCAAGGAATCTTTTCCTAGCAAAGTCACAAAATTTTTCTCCTGCTTTTCTAGACGATATTTTAGTTTTAGATTTTACATTTAGGTCTATGATCTATGTTAAGTTGAGGTATGATGTGTGGCTCAAGGTTCTTTTTTATTTTTTTTTTTCTCTTCTGGATTCCCAATTGAGTACTATTTTTCAAAAGATGGCAGAAATCTGAACTCAGGGATCTCTGATTCTGGAGGCCATGTACTTCCTTGTATGATGTTTGTTTTTATTTTTTTAAAGGTTTATTTATGCATACAAGAGTTGGGGTGTAGGTCAAAGGTGTGGGGTGGGGAGTGGGTGTGTGTGAGAAGATTCACCAGAGACAGAGTGGGGAGCAGAACAGGTAGATCTACTGAAATACACTGCTGAGGGGAGCAGCGGATGAGACAGGAGAGGTCTGCTGTGCCATGTGTGTTAGCTCTCTGGCTGGGGATCAAACTTCTTGTTCGGCAGTGGCTGCCAATAGCTTCAGAGTGCTGAGACTTAACCCCTTGCGCCACCACGGAGGCCCCTTGTATGTTGTTTGTATCAATATATGCTTTTAATCTTCTGTGTGATTCTAAACAATTAGAATTCTCTACATCCCCCATAGCACAGTGCCTTGGATATAGTATGTGCTCACTAAAATGCCCTTGGATTTACTGTTTAACTAGAAGATGGAAAAATAATCACTCAAAACTGGCCAATCCTTGTTCTCCCTTGCCCAGGAAAGAAAAGTATCTTTGTGTATGGTGCCTGTGTATTTAGAACTTCAACATACTCAGCAGGCAGGCTAAGGTCTCCTGTCCAGCATTTACTACTGCTCTCCATACCCTAAGCCTTTTGATAAAAGGTCAGAGGAGCTAGACTTTTCCTCATAGCAACATGAGTCCTGGCATGAGGATACCAAAAGCAAGAGCATAATTGTGTTTATTCTGACAGCATCCCAGTTTGGACTGCCTTGAAGAGTGATCATTTGCCGGACTGTTCTGACCAGTGGGTGGGGTCAGCTCAGGAGCAATTTGGAGCCAGAAGTAGTGGGTGGATGTGGGTGGAGGCGGGAAATATGCAACACTAGTATAACTGAGATTAACTGAGGTCTTAATTCTGATCCTAAAGTAAAAAGCTAGTGTGGGCAAGCCCTCTGAGTGACCTTCATTTCTGTGGGTTTATAAGCAAAGGCCTTTCTGTAACAGAGATGGCAAGGCCAGGAGCCCTTGCTCAGCCTTTGCCACTGAAAAGGCAAGTAGGTCTTGCAAAATTCCCCTTAGGGGATGGTGCATTTTACATCATCACTCATTTTTTATTACCATAACATACCAATTAACATGACTAGCTAGAAGCACTGATCATTTCTGATGGGGCTACTTGAAAGATTAGAATCTCACAGACTGTTATGGACACATTTCATGTTCAAGATACAAGAAGCTGGGGCCTCCCTGGTGGCACAAGGAGTTAAGTCTCAGCACTATGAAGCTATCAGCAGCCACTGCAGCATGAGTTCGATCTCAGCTAGGGAGCTGACCCACATGGCACAGCAGACCTCTCCTGTCTCCCCACTGCTCCCCTCAGCAGTGTATTTCAGTAGATCTGCCTTTTCTGCTCCCCACTCTGTCTCTACTTAATCTTCTCACTCCCCCACACCTCTGGCCTACACCCAAGCTCTTGTATGCATAAATAAATAAATCTTTAAAAAAAAGGACATAAGAAGCTGGATAGCAAAAAAGAAAGCAGAAAATGTTTTCAAAAACTACCAAATTGTTAGCTGAAAATTATTAAAATAAATAAATCTTCAAAAAGCTATCAAGTTTGTGGTGAACAACTAATACATGAATTTTTTTTTTGCCCAGGTTCCATTATAGAATAAGCTTCTCAGAAGTGTAATATCGTTAGCCATTCTTACACATTTTTTTCTTTTCTACAATCTTTTTATTGTAGCAAAATGCCATTAGCCTCATTTTGTACAAGGTATAATATATAAGCTTACACACATGCTTGCAGGCCTGCCTGCATACACACAAACACACAAAAGGTACATGAGGAAGGCCTAAAGATTAAGAGCCCAGAGAAGATTCTGGTACATACAGCAAAGAAAGAGGTAACAGTGAAGACACAACTGTGGTTGGTGCTAAGTCCTGCGTATCCACTAATTCAAGACTTCGGGCTGTGTCTCATCTGTGTTTTCTATCACATCTAGAAATCCTGAGATCATGTGCTCTGCACATTTTGAAATTCAGAATCAGCTGGGTTATTTCAGAAAAATTAAATAAAATATATTTGTTGAATAAACATTAATGGGAAAGTCATCAAGTCCTGAGCCAAGTGACCAATTAAATAAAATTCGACTAGCCAAGTGATATGTTTTCCAGCAAAATAAAATAACACCAAGTTTACTGAGAGGCTGGGCAAAAAATTTAACAGCCTAATTCAAAAACCAGCTGTCCATGCGCAGCATGTGGGAAATGACAGGTTGTTCTGGTAGGGCTAGATTCTCGGGACAGACACACCATCCTTTGAAACCTGAGATCAGCAAGGGGTGGAAGAGAAGTGAATACAATAAGATGCATGAAGTTTGGGACAGCCCTGGAACCTGGCTCATAAATACCTTCTTCCAGGAAGATGCTATTATTTAATGGCTTTGGCAGCTCATTATCTGTCAGCTCTATTAAGGTGGGGCTCCCGGCTTCCTTCAGCTGCTGTTGCCTATGAGGGCTCTGCGAAGGATGTGGCAAGTGGCCAGTTGTCTGGGGGCACTCAAGGACAACTAAGCAGCACTGTCACGACATATGCTTAAAAATGCCAGGGTCTGGCACCTCCCTGGTGGCGCAGGGGTTAAAGTCTCAGCACTATGAAGCAATCCGCAGTCACTGCAGCACTAGTTTGATCCTGGGCCAGGTTGCTGACCCACATGGCGCAGCAGACATCTCCTGTCTCGCCCGCTGCTCCCCTCAGCAGTGTATTTCAGTCAATCTGCCTGTTCTGCTCCCCACTCTGTCTCTGGTGATTTCTCTTACCCCCTCACCTCTGGCCTACACAGTTCTTGTATGCATAAATAAATGAAATAAATCTTTTTTTAAAATGCCAAAGCCTGGCCCACATCTCCTTGAACACATTGCTCAGAATGAGTCCCCAGAGGTACAGACCAAGTCCTGTGACCAAGATGAAGTTGTCCTCATTCTTGGATACAGCTGGTTTCTGTGACTCAGCGAGTTGACTCCTAGTGAACCCAGACCAACCCACATCACTTTCTTTTTGGACAGTAAAACAAAAGCAATAGCAGGGGGTGTGGTTATAACTCAAAGGCTGTGTTCAGCGGTGATGCCCAATACTTAGACACTGTGGCGAACCCAGACTAAAACATACTCTTTGTCCTGGCTTTGTATACTAGGCCCGTGGCTCTTAAATAATAGCCTGCATCAGAATCTTCTGGAGGGTTCTCAGAGTTCCTGATTCAGGCTTTGGGCCTGAGAATGTGCATTTATAACAAGTTGCAGGTGCTGCTGATGATACAGGAACCACAACTTGAGAATCATTGCACAATGTTTGCTTAAAGAGCACTTCCTACTTCTATTCTTCTACCCTTGATATGATGGAGTTTCAGAATTTTAGTAACTACTGGATAATCTCATAGTTAAAAGAAAACAAACAGTAACACCAAAACCAATAAAGATTCACTTTCATGAGGGCAGACTTTTGGCAACCGCAATGATTTGGGACATAGTTAGAAATTCAGAAATAAGATAAATAGGTCTTTAAGTTATTGAGAAAGTTATGGAACTCTAGAGGGGGCAAGAGCGTAGAGACCCTAATGGGTCTGAGAGTAAAATAAGCCAGTACCCATGGAATAGCTAAGATGCATCATTACAAGATAATGGCAGAAGAAATATGAAGGCACATGCACCTGTTTATATTATCTGTGGGGACAAATTGTCTGATCTGACCTTTTTGTAGCCCCTGAGATTATTACCACATTACATGCAAAACACAAGAATTAATTTTCAAAATATTAATCATCTTACAGTAATTTCCTCCCACTACTAACCCAGTGTCAATGTATAGGCAGTAACTAGAAGGGATGCTGCCTGATTCAGGAATCATTTAATAAAATCAATTTTATTTCAGGAAGAAAATAAGAAAGGAAGGATGAAAGGGCAAGAAAAAGAAGGAAAAAAAGAAAGAAGGGAGGAAGGAAGGGCTAGTGGGAGGGGAGGAGGGAGGAAGGGAGAGAGAGGGAGAGAGGGAAAGAGGGGAAGAGAATGTGATATGACCAAAAGGAATCCCTGGATGTGAGAGAGTAAAAAGACTTAGGGCTCAGTTTAAAACACAATAACTTGGCCTCCTTGGTGGCGCAACGGGTTGAGTCTCAGCACTAGGAAGCTATCCACAGCCACCGTAGCACGTGTTCCATTCCCGGCCAGAGAGCTTTTCATATGGCACAGCAGACCTCTCCTCAATCGCCTGCTGCTCCCCTCAAGCAGTTTATTTCAGTAGATCCGCCTGTTCTGCTCCCGACTCTGTCTCTGGTGGATCCTCTCACCACCCCACGCCTCTGGCCTGCACCCCAGTTCTTGTATACATAAATAAATAAATCTTTAAAAAACTACAATAACTGTCAGCTGGAAGAAGTGGTTTGGAGTGAGCTGTGGGTTAGGTGTTCTGCAGCCTCCATCTCAGGTGGATGGAGGAGAATATCTGACTCTGACTCAGTCCTTGGGGACCCATCTTTATTCCGAGGCAGAGGGAGCACATTAAAAAAACAGGTAACAGGGGCTCCCTGGTGGCGCAGCAGTTGAGCGCTGTGCTGTGGAGCTATCCCCAGGAGTTCTATCCCCCGCAGGGGAGATTCCCACATGGCATGGCAGACCTCTTCTGCCTCGCCCTGCTGCTCCCTTCAGCAGTGTATTTCCGTTGATCTGCCTGTTCTGCCACCCCCTCTGTCTCTGGTGAACCCTCTCACCACCCCACACCTCTGACCTGTACCCCAGCTTGTATGCATAAGTAAATAAATCTTAAAAAAAAAAAAACAGGCAACAACAAATGCTGGAGAGGATGTAGAGAAAAAGGGAACTCTTCTGCACTGCTGGTGGGAATGCAAATTTTTTTTTTTTTTTTTTTTTTAAGATTGTCAATTTCTTTTTATTTTTAATTTTATTTTTTTTTATTTATACATACAAGCTGGGGCACAGGCCAGAGGTGTGGGGCGGCGAGAGGGTTCACCAGAGACAGGGTGGGGAGCAGAACAGGCAGATCAGAAATACACTGCTGAGGGGAGCAGTGGGCGAGGCAGGAGAGTCTGCCCCACCATGTGGGATTCTCCCTGGCCGGGCGTCGAACTCGCGTCACCGCTGCCGACAGCTCCACAGCGCAGTGCTTAACCGCTGCGCCACCAGGGAGGCCCCGGGAATGCAAATTAGTCCAACCACTATGGAAAGCTGCATGGCGGTTCCTCAAACTGCTAAAAATGGAGCTTCCATATGACCTGGCAATACCAATTTTGGGAATCTACCCAAAGGACACAAAAACGCTAATCCAAAAGGATACATGCACCCATATGTTTATTGTAGCACTATTTACTATAGCCAAGGTATGAAAACAACCCAGAAGCCCAAAAATAGACGATTGGATCCAGAAGATGTGGTACATATACACAATGGAATACTATTCAGCATTCAAAAAAGATAAACACATGCAATTCGCAGCAACATGGATGGAGTTAGAAAGGATCATGCTCAGTGAAATAAGCCAGAAAGAAACAGAAAAATATCAAGTGATTTCACTTATTACAGGAATCTAGAGAAACCAAATAGAGAGATTTTCAGTGAGGGAGGGGGAGGATAAGGTTCAAAACGGGGGAGAGGGGAGCACAAGGGACTGTGGTGATGGTTCACGAGTCAACTAGTGGTGGGTAACCCACGGGGAATACACTATAATGTAAAAGATACAAATAATAATAATGTATTTAAAAAATAGAATGAAGCGACTACTTGTGTAAATCAAATAAAGGCTGTAAAGACGAGGTGGAACCCCATCACTCTTAGGTCAACAACAGCCACAATTTCCTGAAGAAGCCTCGTAGGGGTGGAAATGACAGCTGCCAGGGTTTCAGCAACTGCTACATTCCTCTAAATGCGGGGCTCAGTAGAAGTTAGCCATTATGGTTATGACTTCTGTAAAGTCAGCGTTATGATTTTTGATTTAATGACTGTTCTCTCCAATTTTCCCTTCAGGCTTAGCGGTGGCAAAGCTTTCTGCTATTGTCAGAGTCTGCTGCTTCCCCATCCTTGGTGTGGTCTTCAGTCCCACTGACACCCATATGCCCTTGCCCCACCCCAGTTCAGCCCTCTGAGCCAGTCTGCTATGTGCTGTCTGGATGCTGACCCAAGTGGAGATAAGGTCAGAATTCAATATCTACTGGACACAAATCTCAAGGCAAATCCTCGAAAATTCTAAGAGTGAAGTCAATGATTCCAAAGGCCTGTCTCCCTTTACAACAGCAGGCAAATTACTTAACTTCTCTCCCACCCCTGATCATCTCAATGAACCAAGATCCTAATAGCACTAGCTTCATAAGGGTCTCCTAAAATAAAATCACAAATTTTTGAATTAAATAAGAAATGACATGAAAACGACTTAGCATAGAGTTTGGTATATAACATATCAGCTATTTTTAGATATAGATGTTATTTAGATATAGAAGCTCAGCTGTTTTTAGATACAGAATTGATATTACCACTAATGAAGAAGGGTTTTACCAGTTCCACATCTTTCCTCAAGTAAAAGATATGGGGATGCTTACTATAGTGTTTAATGGTTTTTGAAAGTCTGACTTGATCTTGTTTTCTTGATCTAAAATAAAGGAGCAAAATATCTTAATTCTGGGAGGTAAAGAGGGAGGGTGTGTGTGTGGGGGGGTAGAGTGGGTTAACAAGACCTCTAAAACTCATTCCAGGGCATTAAAAATGTTGGCTTTCTCAGCGAGGCTACTGTAGAGGGAGATAAGCATCTGTTGGGTGCAGCAGGGGTGGACTAGATAACCTTTCACATCCAACCTTGAGTCTGCTGAGATAGACGATAGAAGCTATGAAAAGGAGCATTAGCATAAAATCATCTTGTGAATCTGAGCGTACTAATGAAAAGAGGACACATTCATCAACTTATTCCTTGGAACTATATTAAGGTCTTTAGCTTTCCATATTCATTTTACTAAATCATTTCTGACAGCATGCTATGGTAATGTAGTCATCGGAAAGAGTTAATTCATTTTTACCCAAAAGCAATTTACTACTTCTCAAGTGTAGAATAAGAACTACAATGTGCTGCCAAACTGATATCCATGCATCAATGGAAACGGGCCATAGGAACTTTGAGTCTCATTTTCTAGACAAGATCTTGACAACATTCTCTCCTTCTAGAAACCTCCATCTAAATGTTGGGGAGGGGGGAACAGGCACCCTATACATTTATTCTGACTTTGGAGTTGAGAACTTGTAACTGCAGAGAATATCCTGAATTAATCCTGTGCCCTCCTAATTCAGTGTGATCTTTCACCCCAAAGACTCCTTAAATTCACATCATTTTCAGGCATAATGCTTCAGAGAGCTTCTTAAAGGCATTAAATTATATCAGGATATATAATTCTTACAGTACCAACAAATGCTGGAAAAAATGTCATCATGAAGTTCCAAATTATGAAGGAAAATCTTTATAATGCAGATTGCCCCACAAAATATTAAACCACTTGGAATTGGCTATAACTTAAAATTCACTCAACCTCACACAACCGTTCTATAGAATATAAGGTCCAAGAGGACAGAGAAATTCATTTTCTTTCTTCAACTGTGTCTAGCGTGTGTGTGATCAAGAGGTATCTGTTGAATTCCTTCAAGCATTTGGAATGCTGGCCACATTTTCTGTATGCTTTTTTTCAGGAATTATAGCAATATTTCAAATCAAGAGAAGATAGGGTTATATACTGGTTCTTTGATTGCAAATTTATACTTAGTTAAAACAGGAAACTGCCAAATAAGAACTTATGATAGAGGGGGCCTCCCTGTTGGCCTAGGGGTTAAGTCTCAGTGCTATCACCCCTATGGCTTGAATTCAATCCTCGGCCAGGGAGCTGACCCACATGGCACAGCAGACCTCTCCTGCCTCACCCGCTGCTCCCCTCAGCAGTGTATTTCAGTAGATCCGCCTGTTCTGCTCCCCACTCTGTCGGATGAATCCTCTCACACCCCACGCACCTCCAGCCTACACCCCAGCTCTTCTATGCAAAAATAAATAAATAAAATCTTAAAAAGAAAGAATTTATGGTAGATATTATTTCAAGTCAATAATTCACTGTATTTTCTCTTAATCCTATTTCCTTTAAAACTTGTAAATTATAGTTGTATACTAATTTTTAATAGAAATATAGTTGACATATAACATTATCTTAGTTCCAGGTATACAAATAATGATCCCATATTTGTATAATTTGCAAAATTATCACCATAATATGCCTCATTAATATCTGTTCAGTTACCAAAAACTTGTTTTATCTTGTGATGACGCTTTTTAAGATCTACTTTCTTAGCAACTTTCAAATATGCAATACAGTATTAATAATATAGTATCCATGTGCTAATTTTCTGGGAAGGCAGTGCGGCTATTACACTGAAGCTTCAAACGGTTACCAGACAAAATACAAATTTTTTAATCCATACATGTTCCAAGTATTGCGCAGGACATATACATACACTAAAAAGTGTTTCCTTGTCTCTCTGAAACTCAAGTCTAACTAGATGTCCTTTATTTTTTTCTTTTAAATTTGACAACTATAGCTTTAAAGAAGTATCACGGATCTCCTCTTAACATGTTGTCACAAAGTTTGCTTAATACATAAACTCAAGACTGGCTGTCCTTAAAAACAAAGTCCTTAGTCCAAGCAGTGGTGCCAACCATCATCTTTCCTCAGGAAAAGGAACAATCTAAGTAAGAAATGGTTTCCCGAGCCAGGGCAGTGGTGTGAGGGCAACTGTCCCGGCCTTCTCCTTCTCATTCTGTCAGGTCACCAGCTGGACGCCGCCCTACCCCGAGTCCCGCTCTGTGCGCTCAATGAACATATCTCACTTTACAAACCCTGATCAGTGTACTCTTCCAGAAGCTTCTTCTCACCTCTGGGGGAGCAGCCCTGGCCATGTGGAAATGCTAGAAATGTTAGGAATGCGGCAATAAAGAAAGTGTCTTCCTCCAGGGCCTTTCCTTCAGGTTAAGCCCACACAGAGGCGAAGCACTCACAGCTGCAGCTCCTTGGCTCCTGACCTTGGCCTTCACTGTTTTGTTAAATTCTCCAAATCTTTTAAATCTGTACTCAGAGTGACTCTGTACTTTTGTTCCTCTCTCTCCCCTTCCCCCATGATTCTTTCCCTCATATGCTTCTTTTATTTTTTTAAGATTTATTTATTTACGCATATAAGAGCTGGGGTGCAGGCCAGAGGTGTCGGGTGGTGAGAGGATTCACGGAGACAGAGTGGGGAGCAGAACAGGCGGCTCTACCAAAATACACTGCTGAGAAGAGCAGCGGGTGACACAGGAGAGGTCTGCTGCACCATGTGGGAAGCTCCCTGGCCGGGGATTGAATTTGTGCTGCAGTGACTCTGGACAGCTTCAGAGTGCTGAGACTTAACCCATTACACCACCAGGGAGGCCCTCTCATATAATATGGTTCTTATGCTTCTTTTCCTGCCCTGTCCCCTCTTCCACGCTGCCCCTAAATGGATACTGAGTGTCGTGTGCCCTGTGCTGCATATGAACAGGCTCAGGGAGACTGCTGTCCCCATGTGCTGCCTTTAGCTCCAGAGATCGGCATTCAGAATTGCTTAGGTGAGTGACAGAAGCCCACTGAGCCTCAGTTTTCTCATCTACAGAATGGGGCTATGAATATCATGTCACCCAGAAGGTCATGTGAGCTATTGGTGTAAAGCTCCAGGGAACATGGTAAATGCTAAGTAGATGTTACTATTATTAATATAAAAATGCACTTAAATATATGCAGATAAGCCTTAGAAATTTGCTTTTGAACAAGGATTCTCCTCTGTAAAGTAACAAGGCTTTTCAATGGAGTTTAATGGCAATGAAGTATCGGCTTAATACCTACCTATAAGAAATATCAGAATAATATGTAACTTTAGATTCTGTGCTTTGGAAAGCACTCTAAGTGGCTGGCTTTCCAACGCTAATGGAATTTTCTAGAACTGCACAGAGCTCTGGTCTCCACTGCACAGAGCTGAGAACGGAGTACCTAAAGTCAGGGATTGTCAGAAATCAGCGATTTCCCACTGAGCGGTTGCCTGCAGGCACCAGGTGAGGAGCTGCGATACGTGGAGGGGGATCTGGGGGGGGGGCATGCTGGGGACGGTTTGGTCCTCTTCTGCAGCCCCGGAAACGAGCCTGTGCTGGCCAGGAGCTTACCCCGCATGTGCACAGGACCCGGTGTCCCGATGGGATTGCTACTGGCCCACCAGTCCTTCAACAGCAGAAATGGAAAGAGTTCCTGTTACCAAATTGCTAAAGTTTTTCTTCATTTCTCCCTCTCGCCAAGAGACAAGCTGAGTTAAGAACAGAAATCAGAATCTGGAATCTGCTCACCCAAAGAATAATGGATCTGTTCTGCTCAAAAAATGCCTTGATTGTTGATTTGTTTACTTCAGCTCTTTCTGTGGAGGAAAGTATCAGAATTTGGGGAACAAAGCAAGATTGGGAGCAAGGATGTGGTGGTGGGGGAGTATGCAAGTGTGTGTGCAAACAGCTCTTCTAGCTGAGTGTTCAAAACAGCTCTGTGGGGCCTCCCCGGCGGCGTGGCGTGGCGCAGCGGTTGAGCGCTGAGCGGTGGGAGTTTGACGCCCAGCCGGGGAGAATCCCACATGGTGCGGCAGACCTCTCCTGCCTTGCCCGCTGCTCCCCTCAGCAGTGTGTTTATGATCTGCCTGTTCTGCTCCCCGCTCTGTCTCTGGTGAGCCCTCTCGCCGCCCCACGCCTCTGGCCTGTACCCCAGTTTGTATGTGAAAATAAATAAATCTTTAAAAAAAAAAAAAAAACCGGCTCTGTGAAGAGCCCAGTCACCCAACTGTGGTATCCACACTGGTCCCTCCCCCCCAAACTACATTTATAGTAGGTTCCATCCCCCAAAACTACCTTAACAGTAGGTTCCTTCCCCCCAAAACTACATTTAAGTGCCTTCATGTGGGCAGTGGCCAGCCAGGAATATGAGCTGTCATTCACGTCTTCTCGGGTCTTCCGTGCTCATTTGTAAAATAAAGACATTGGATCAGACACCATCTCAGACCTTTCCAGATCTAAAATGCTTTCCTTGTGTAATTGAAGGAGCGTCAGCGGACTGGATTCCACCATGAGCAAAGCAAAGTCAACACACTGGGTGTGTGTAGCTCTCGTATTACACAGGACTTACTTACTAGGAGTCATAGTATTTCTTTTTTTTTTTTTTTTTTAAAGAACTACTTTTTTTTTTTTTAAAGATTTTTTTTTTTTTTAATTTATACACACAAGCTGGGGTACAGGCCAGAGGCGTGGGGCGGCGAGAGGGTTCACCAGAGACAGAGCGGGTAGCAGAACAGGCAGATCAGAAATGCACTGCTGAGGGGAGCAGCGGGCAAGGCAGGAGAGGTCTGCCGCGCCATGTGGGATCCTCCCTGGCTGGGTGTTGAACTCGCGTCACCACTGCCTACAGCTCCACAGCGCAGCGCTTAACCGCTGCGCCACCAGGGAGGCCCAGTCATAGTATTTCTTTACCTATTTCAAAAATGGGACACAGATTCTATACATTTTAGCAAAAATGGCGGTGCTAGTGATGTGCACCCCACTTACTGGAAAAGGGAAATATCAGTACATAACATAGAGCATGGTGCTAGATGCTAGACACCTTACTGAGCTGCTGAACCACTTCAGAAGAAAACTGGAACTTTTTCCAGGTGTTCTTCCTTACCCAATTAGTGATAAGGGCAACTGAAATTTTCAAGGCGATTGTTTTTTGCTCTCCCCTCTTTCTCATTATGATTAAGGGCTTGGGCATTGATCAGACCAGCCGAGTTCACACCTCAGACTGCCATTTACTAGTTATTATTTAAAGTGTGAGGCATTAGCTATTTCATGCTTCAAGTAGTCTTGTCTGTGTAAGAATAATAATAAAAATAACAGCAGCAACCAGACACAGTTAGGTTTTAGGCAAGGTTCTAAGTATTTCTACCAGTTGCTATTTGGTCTTCACGTACCTTGGTGAGAAAGGACCCATCATCACCTATCCCTATAGTGGGTTCAAGAATATGTTTAGGGGGCCTCCCTGGTGGTGCAAAGGGTTAAGTCTCAGCCTACAAAGCTATCAGCCACTGCAGCACGAGTTCAAACCCCAGTCAGGGAGAGTCCCACATGGCGCAGCAGACCTCTCCTGTCTCGCCCTCTGCTCCCCTCAGCAGTGTATTTCAGTCAATCTGCTTGTTCTGCTCCCCACTCTGTCTCTGGTGAATCCTCTCACCACCCCACATCTCTGGCCTGCACTCCAGCTCTTGTGTACATAAATAAATAAATCTTAAAAAAAAAAAAGAATTTGTCTAGGATGCCAGAGCTACTAAGGGAAGGACCTGGGATTTGTACAACCCTGACCCTAAAGTCAGCTCCCCACCATTGCTGGGTTCTGTCACTGGCCTCCAGCTGATTTCCAGCTCTGTGACAGTTTCTTGGCTGTGCAGACTCATTGGTATCACTGCCTGCCTTCTAGTACACATCTGCAAAGGAGTCTGTGGCCATGGGCCTGAATTTGTACAAATCCAAGTTCCCTGCAGAAACCAGGAAGTCCCCAGCATCCCATGCGCGCCTCCCATGGACCAGCCCAGACACAAACACTGTGCTTCTCAGAGAATAGCTTCCTCCTGGCTATTCCTCCAGAACCGTGTCAAGGGCCCAATTGCAATTCACGGGATATTCCACAAAGCATTCAGCCATCCAAATTAGGCCAATGACTATTTCTCAGGTTTCTGATGCTCCCTGATGAATCTTAATGTTCTCCAAATAAGAATACCAAATACTTCTGAGTTCTGATAAAACAATGAAAACTTCTCTTTTCTTTCTCCCCAGGCATCGGGTTAATGGGCTCGGTGGTGCTAAAGTAAGGGACCATGTGCCAGTCCAGTTTGCAGAGGATGGGGGCTCAATGTTCTATGACTTTCCCCATGATTTTAACTTGCTCTGCTTCCTGGGCAGGGTGCAGGGTGCTGATATGCAGATTTCAGGTAATGTAGATACTGGCCTCAGTGGCATGAATAGTAGGTTTCAAATTCCCCTACTCTGTTCTAGTGTCTGCCCAGGCTGCTTGGGAGGGAGCAGCTGTGAGAAGGGTGTGGGTGCCAGGCAGGAGGGGAAAGGGCCCCATCAGTGTCCGGGCTAAGCGAGTGGGACACCGAGACTTCTCTGAAATCCCTGCAAGATACCACTGTACTTGCACCCTCAAGAGAAGAAAAGCAAAGAGTTCCAGGACACTTCCCCAAAGGGACATTCACCCAACAGAACAGTAAACCAATCGGGCATCTTTCATAGGCTGCTGATTTCTTGCTGCGCCAAAGAACCACACCTGAAAGAAAGGACAACCTTTTTGCTCACTACTAGCTCAGGAGATCTGGCTCTGAGCACATCTGAAGGGCCACTGCCAGCTCTGCCAGCAACCTGACAAACTGGATAGTCTGGACTTTGCAAGGTGCTCAGTGGCCATTTTGGGGGGGCCTATAACCAAGATCATCGAGCTCATTCAGATTATTAAGGATCATGGTAAATCTGATTTAATTTCTGGGCTACTGTTGAATTAAGTACACCTTTTCTAGTCAGGCATAGAGCCTATGATTGATAGAATTCACATACATTTGCCTTTGTTGCTCTGCCCTGCTGCTAATTTGCTAGGAGAGGAAGGAGCTATCAAGGCTCAGCTGTGGCTGCAGTCACATCTCATATCCCATGAGACTCAGCAATGGAGGCAGATGTCCTTGACAGCTCTCTTCCATGTGTGGAGATTCTAGAGGCTACAGTTGATTGTTACACTCACAGACCAATGGACTCAGAGTGATGGCAAGATGAAGGTTGCTAATATCCATACACCAAAGAAAATCCTGTTTCTATGGAAGAAAATCCTGTTTCTACTCTACTGGCCTATATCCCAGGATACAATAGGATGGAGGCCCGGGTAGGTGGGTGTCACTCTGTGCTGGTGGTGGGTGACAGGCAAGCCCAGAGTTCAGGACAGAGCATGGTTTAAAAACTTAAAAAATGAGTTGGGGGCCTCCCTGGTGGCACAGCGGTTAAGCGCTGCGCTGTGGAGCTGTTGGCAGTGGCGACGCGAGTTCGATGCCCAGCCAAGGAGATTCCCACATGGCACAGTAGACCTCTCCTGCCTCACTCGCTGCTCCGCTCAGCAGTGTATTTCCATCCATCTGCCTGTTCTGCTCCCCACTGTCTCTGGTGAACCCTCTCGCCGCCCCATGCCTCTGGCCTGTACCCCAGCTTGTATGCATAAATAAATAAATCTTTTAAAAAAAATGAGTTGGAAACCATTCAAATTGCATAGCCTAGTTATAAAGCTCTACTGCTCCCTGAGGCAAGAAGTCAGTCTGAACTCTCTCTTCTAGCTTCATGATTCTACGAAAAGAGCATCAGAAAAGATGGCTCTGCCTACCTTCTAATCTCAATGAGCACTTAAAAGCACTTCATTAAGTATATTTTATAAAGGTAGCTCCATCCAGTTCCACAGTAAGTGCTTTTTTTCCTTTACTTGAGTTTGTTATCAGTGTTAACGATGCTAGCTGCTCTTTCTCAAAAAGAACACAAAATAACCAAATTCTTTTAAATACCACTATCTATTTCTCTTGGTTCTAATCTTTTCTTCTCTGTGTCTGGATTTTTCAGTTCTCTTCACCTTATCACCAACAACCCTCCCCTTCACCCCCAAACCAGCAACAATAAGGATACCAATCAAAAAATATCTTGTGACCCAAGCTGTGGCTTTCATATTTATTTTGGGCTTTCATTTGATTTTAAAGAGCATTTCAATGCCCACTAGATCAGTCACAGCTTGCCTCTCCTGTGTCTTCGTAATTTCTTGAGAACTTGCTGTGCGTAGTGATCTTGTTCAAAGCCTACTCTACATCAGAAGTGGCATGATGCTTATGACATCACCATGATGTGAGGGCAGAAACTTCCATTACTAATATTAGATTGCACTGCACAAAATTTCCAATATTGGGACGTATTTGACATATAGAAATTTTCATATGCTTTAAACTAATATGTAGGAGTTTGAGGCTCCAATTCATAGACGGATCCAAAATTCTGTAAACACCATTTAGATAGAACAAGATTTTTTTCCCCCTTTCAGGGGGGACTTTGAGGCTGAATACTGTATTTTCTAAGGTGACAATAGCTAGTATTTATTGCATGTTACTGCATCTTCCCATAAATCTGTGATGCAGGATTTATGACCCCATTTTACAGATCTGAACATTGAGGCTCAGAGAGGCTGATGAAAGCAGGTCTGCCTCACTCTGCTCCCTGTACTTTCCCTCTACCCAATACCTCCTCTTGTTAATGTCTATGTAATGGTAGAATTTAAAGCTTAAAAATATATACTTGTGATGTTCCTTTTCAGCAATTTATTCACCACCTGATTTTCACTGGATCCGAATTGCCCAAGATATGATGGTGACACCTCCCTGCCACTTCCTACTTATCCATCTGGAGTCCCTCATTTCCTTAAGTATAATTGCTTTGACATTATAAACTTCTTTTTAAGTTGTAGACAGATGACCGATTTGTATGTGTTCCAAACAAACTGGGAAGACACAGCACAAATGTATCATGTTTATAGATGCCATCAAACAGGATCTAAGGAATTAAATTAATCTGACACATACTTAATGAAGTACATAATCATTATTATGTCTCATGGTAATTAGGCATAAATGGGAAGCATTCCATGTAAATGACTGTAATGGGTTTGACTGTACACAGTCAAGTCAAATTTTTAGGTTTTCTCTGATCACATTTAGTTTTGTAACATGTATAAAGGTTATCATTGTGGATGGTCCCCCTGGTCCCATGTGTCACTGCCATTGTTGCCATCATCATCATCATCATCATCACCACCACCACCACCACCCCCAACACCACACTAAGCAGTACAGCAGAACAGTCCCACTATCCCTTTCCTCAACAGTCAGTGTTTCCTTGTCCCCTCCTTTTTCCAATCTTAGTTCAGGATTCTGTTTCTTAGGTTGTGTCCATGCTGCCTTTCCTCCCAGCCTGCTGTGCTTCTTCTAAACTCAGACCCTGAAGGATCCTTCAGCAGCTGCCCAAGCTCTGCTTTTCATTGTCTTTGAATGTCCCAACTGCCTAAGGCTTGAAGTGACTAATCTCTGGACTCTGATGGGAATGGGAGTGGTCTGGGATTATTGTGAAAGAGGATGAAACACAACTGCAAGAAGAGGAAGGAAAGGCTGCCTAGTTTCCTTATTGCAAGTGGCCCTATTCATAGTGGTGTAAAGTAAAGGGGATTCATTGATTCATGTAACTGAAATATTGGGGATAGGTCCAGGTGCTTAGGAATGTCTTTGGGGATCTTTGTCTCTACCTAAACTTTACTTGTCCCTTTGATGATTTAATCTTAGGCATTTCTGTGTGGAGGAAAGATGGCCATCAGCTACTCCAAGCTTAAATCAATCATCTCAGAATAATTGTAGAAGAAAGCACTTCTTTTTCAATAATTCCAGTAAAATGCCTGAGATCAAGCCTGATTTACCCAAGCTACATCTGAGAGGTGTGATACTTTTATAAACGGTCAGGGCATCACAGGGCAACCCTTTGAATTGGAGGCTGATTCCATACCACTAGATTGATAGAGGGCAATAGTGGGCTACAAAGGAAAATTGGAGACTTTTACCAGAACAGGAATAATTGAGCTGGATAGTGCAAATTCCAGATATTCTCTCTAGTTGACAAAACAGAGGGGAGAGAGAGAGAGAGAGAGAGAGAGAGAGAGAGAGAGAGAGAGAACATACAAAATGGCCATTCAGTCCCCATATCTTGGAGAGTTGGCTCAAAGAAGGTGAAGAATTAGGATTTAGTCAAGTAGAATAAATGGAAGCAGACATGGTCCAAGTAACTTATTCTACCTATTGAATGAGTCTTTCAAGTCCTTAAGTTGAGCAAAAGTTTTACTTTACTATCTTTTAAAACATTTGTCTCAGACTCTACCCACAGCATGATGGAATAGGGAAATTTTGATAAATATCTACCCTAATACAACTAGGAAAAATTAAAAATTAAATTTTGCTCACAGGAGACTGCACTAGTTCATCATAGGTGATGGGAACAGAACCACAGAAAGTCTCCACTGGGTTTGGTGATTCACTGTAGAGAAGGAAAAGAGCAAGCAAAGAAGTTGTGACTAAGGTGATTGTCTTTCCATTCAATCAAACTATACTATTAAGCTACAATAAACAAAACAGTATAGCACTAGAACCAAAACACAGACCAATGGAACAGAATCGAGAGCCCAGGAAAAAACCCTACAGACATATGGGCAGTTAATCTTTGACAAAGGAGTCATGACCATATAATGAATAAAGGAAAAGCCCTTTAGCAAATAATTTTTGTTTGGGAAACTTGGACAGCCATATGCAAAAAATGAAACTAATCTCTTTCTCTAGACACAAAATTTAATTAAAATGGATTAAAGACTTGTTTACAAGAGCTGAAACCATAAAATACCTAAAAGAAAAACATAGATGATACACTCCTGGACATCAATGGCAGATATGTATTGGAGGATGCAACACCAACAGCAAATGAAACAAAAGCAAAAATAAACCAATGGGACTATATCAAACAAAAAAGCTTCTGTAACCCACCGCCTCCAAAAAAAAAAAAAAAAAGAAACACACAAAACAAAACAACACAAGAATAAAAAGACAACCCAAGGAGTGGGAGAAGATGTTTGCATATTGCACGTACAACAAGGGGTTAAATTCCAAAATATATAAAGAATTCATGCAACTCAACAACAAAAAGGTAATGCACCCTAATCAAAATAATGGGCAAAAGACCTAGAGGCCTCTCCAAATAAGACATTCAGATTCATTCATACCAAAAACAGTTGTCAACATCACTATAAAAATATAAAAAATTAAAAATATAAAGAAACAATATAAAAAACTAAAAATGGAGATACAATATGATCCAGTAATACCACTTTTAGGTATTTACCCAATGAATATGTAAACAATAGTACAAAAAGATGTATGCACTCCTATATTCATAGCAGCATATTCACAATACTATGTCATGGAACCAACCTAAATGCCCAGTGCCAGATGATGGGATAAAGAAATTATGTAATGTGAACTCAATGGAACACTACTCGATATTTAAAAAGATGAAATAGTGCCTTTTGGGACAAGATGGATCGAGCTTGAACTGATCATGCTATGTGAAATAAGTCATAAAGTGAAAGACCAGATGGTTTACCTCATTTGCAGAACATAAATAATCAAAGAAAAAAATCTCGCAAAACACAATAAAAATAAATCTTAGACTCAGTGAGAAATAGACGGGGGTGTGTAAGGGGGAGGGAGGAGAAGGTGATGGGTATTGGTCCTGGAGCTTTGCTGGAGGGGGAGTGTGGCAGGCACACATATGGATGTATGAAGTTGTCTTGTTAAAATTATATAGCTGTGTATATGATTGGCAAAATCAATAAAATAAGGAAAAAAACATTTCCCTCAATTCTATTCTGTCATTTGAAATTTCTTTAACCACAGACAACCTCTTATTACAGAAAAGGAGAGAATGGATTTATGCGCAATGCTTGGAAAGGCTGTATGAAGTACGAATGTGCTGCAGCCAAAACAGAAATGAAATTATTTCCTATTTTGATATGAAGAAAGAATTATAAAGAAACAGCAAAAGAGGATGTCGTTAGAAGAGAAGAAATCTAGATGATGAAGTACAGAAGACAGAGCCAAACTTGACTTCCCACAAATGTCAACCCCACTGTTGGAACACACAAAATGGCCACAAGACACATCTTAGTGGAAACTCTGCTACGTGACATGTTTTCACTCTTGATATCGTTGTTTTTTAAACTTCTTCGTTTATTGAATAAGAACCAATCTCTCCATGTTTAGTATTTGCTCTTGATTTAGAAGTCTTAGTAGCCTGAATAATCTTATACCATTTAGGTCATAATTCAAACAAGAGATAAAAAGGTGAGATAAAACCCGTTATAAGAGAAATTCATTGGCTCTCAGTGATATCAAGAGCCTTGGCATTTCTTCATAAAGTTAAACAGTTTTTCCCTTTCTGATCTAATCTGTATTTTGCTAACCATGACTTAAACTATCCTAAACTTTACTCCAGAAAACTAAAGACAATAGCTCAAGGTTTGATTGTCTTTAAGGGGCTCTTAAACAGCAGAAATTCAGGCTTATTCTATACTTAAAGGACACTATAAAAATGGCACCATCTTACTTGTATTTTCAATGAACAAAGGAGTGTTTGGGAGTCTGATCTTCCTGGCGACTTGGCTCCCAGACTGACCACATGAGTCAGATCACTTACTTCAAGATAATCTGAAGATTTCCCAATGGGAGCCAGAATATGAAGGCCAAAAAGTTACATCAGTCACAAGTGTTTTTGTGATATTCACTCTTTGGCATGAGAAATATTTTAAAGAACATGGGCATCAATCAAATAATATTCTAAAACACCAACAGAAAGACACAAAAAAAGTAGTCCTGGGCCTCCCTGGTGGCGCAAGGGGTTAACTCTTAGCCTATGAAGCTACCCGCAGCCACTGCAGCAAGAGTTCAATCCCAGCCAGGGAGATTCTCTCATGGAGCAGCAGACCTCTCCTGCCTCGCCCGCTGCTCCCCTCTGCAGCGTATTTCAGTCAGTCCACCTGTTCTGCTCCCCACTCTGTCTCTGGTGAATCCTCTCGCCGCCCCACGCCTCTGGCCTGTACCCCAGCTTGTATATATAAATAAATAAATCTTTAAAAAAAAAAAAGAAATACACTGCTGAGGGTAGCAGTGGCGGGACAGCGCCATGTGGGTCAGCTCCCTGACCAGGGATCGAACTTGTGATACAGTGGACGCTGATAGCGTCACAGTGCTGAGACTTAACCCCTTGTACCACCAGGGAGGCCCACATTAGAAAACTTAATATATTTGCTACTAGAACATTTTTTTTCTGATGGCCTCAAACTCTGTGTGTGTGTCTGTCTATTCTGTGTATGTCTGTGCCCATACGTCAGATTGGTGTGGGATTTGCTGAGAGGTAGGAAATTGTAGAACTCAGTCTTGAAGTCAGAGAAAGGAAAGTGAGGAGCACACATGTGGCAGATAAAAAATAAACCATAGGAGGGATTTCCAAGCTGGGAGATCATTTCCTGTTTCACGCATAAATGTATATACAGTTGGGTCCCTTCCCTTGGTTTATTGCTGTATTTTTAATTCTGTTGGGTTTTCAATAATTGATGTTTGAGACATCTGTGTGCTGTTGCTTTTTAAGTCAACACCTTTGGAGACTTTGCTTCTGTGACTGTGAGAGGGTTGAGTGGCTCCCGTGATCCTCTGCGGTAGGGACGATCCTGGGGCTCACTCATCTGGTAAATGAATCCCAGGCTGGGAGGCCACTCACTCCACTTTCTCTAAGTGATTGGAAAGCACACTTGACACACACGCCCTCTTCAGAGTTCGAGTTATAATTAAACCTAGGGAAAACTCTCTGACAGATGGAGTCCCCAGGTTTTGAGTTTGGTATTTGTTCTTGCATAAGTCCGCAGCTACAGCTTAGTGGTCAGTCGCTGCCACAGGCACTGCCAGGCAGGGCGACCGTGGAATGTTGATCCTTTCTAGCATTTACTTTGCTCTGCAGTGAAGCAGATTGACTTTGAATAAAGATTTAAGCATTTAAAAAAAAATATTTTTTTCTTACAAAAAATGAAGTCCTACTTTTCCCAGAAAGGGCTAAAGTTTAGTTGGTATTGTGCCAACAAACAAGAAACCACAACTAAGTAGTTAAGATTAGGTAAACACAAATGGCGGGGGAGGGGGAGAAGTCTGGTGGGATGCCAGTGCGCCTCAGATTTAACAGCTTCATCAAAAGGAATGTGTTAAATGCTCATTAACGGAATTTACAAATGATCCCCAACTGGGAGGTGCTGCAAACAACAGAAGGGTAACATGCGCGCGTGCACACACACACACACACACACACACACACACACCCATGCACAAAAAGCAGAAATAAACTAACAGTCTGCTTGGAAAACACAACCAAGAGAAAGCAATTTTCAATGCAGACATTCAAAGAAATATATTAAAAGAATACAGATTTAATACAGAATTAAGGCCACAGCCCAAGGCCCCGGAGGCAGTAGGAAGGGAGACTGTCCACAGTGGCAGGTGAGTGTGCACGTCGCCCCACCCTCAAATCCTGGGGAAGATCTGAAACACGCTGGACACCAACAGAAGTCCAGTAGTGCTTGAAGAACACTTGAGGCTTACACGCCACTGGATTTTAAATATTTGTTCTTAAAACCCCTGCTTCAGGGGCTGTGGAGGTAGGATTATAAGACTGTGGTCCCTCTCCCTGCCCTGTAACAGGATCACTAGATCATACCCACACCCTTGGGCCATCCCACTGATTTTAGAGACGCTATTAGGAACAGGTGTCTTAAAGCATCATTTTGGGTGCTGGGTGGGTACCTCGAGGAAAGAACATTTTGTAATTTTGGTTCCATCCTGACAGCATACGAGACCCAGAGTAAGACCTGTGCTCAGGTCCCCTTCCTGAAATCTGACCCTCTGGCTCCCCTGCAGGCTTGTGAGGTTGCTTATGGTCCAAGGGAAAGTGACCTCAGGAGATCATTTGTTACCCAGAGGTCAAAGTTGTTTCCAGAGACTCAGGCAGGATTCTAAGGCAGGCCGGCTTGTGCCCTGTGAGTTTTCATAGACAGAAACCCAACAACCCAGAGTGACCTAGACTCATTAGCATCTATTAGCATGTAAACACCCTGACCCAGAGGCTGAAGGTTGTCATTTCCTTCTCATACTATGTATGTAGAATCATGATCTGCACCTGTGTAGCGCAGCCCCTCAAACACGCCCCAGAATAACCACCAGTTGTCCTGTGTGAGCTATGGTCGCCCTGAGAAGCCAGGGAGACAGAGGCTTGGGAACTACCTCTGTCTCCCTACTTCACTCATGTGATAAACTCTCTTTACCACTGTCAACGGCCAGCGTCTGGCTTCTGGGGGGTGCACCCCGAGTGGAAGGGGAGGTTACACTGGGTCCCACAGCACCTGTTGGATGGTGAGCAGCTGTCTGGGTAAAAGGACGCCTGTTCCTGCTGCTTAATATTTGTGTGACCAAAACAAGTCCCAGGACCTCCCTGGGACTCAATTCTCCAATGAGATCAGAGTTTCTCAGTGCAGAGTCCATAAATTAGCTTCAGAATGGCTTAACGTCCCTTCGTGGTGGCAAGTATTGCATTCAGTAGACTGGACATATGTGCACTTTTTAGAGAAAGGACATTTTTCTTTTCTAACTTTCTTGTATTTCAAGGATGTAATTCTCTCAGTTATTATTCTACAGACTGGACATCAACATGATTTTGTGATACTGACATTAACCTAAAGGAATAAAAGTAACTTGCTGTCTTAATATTTCTGACGCAATTTCTGAGGTAATGTGTGTGTATTCTAGACTGATGTTCAGTAAAATTCACAGGTGAACTATATTCCAGTTGCTGTCTAGGTATGACTAATTTTAACTTTAAATAACTTGATTGAGGGAAAAATGCTTTTAAAGAAAATTTTATCTGCTAGTCAATTTTCTTTACCCTTAAAAACAAACATGGTTGGAGTGGAGAGAGAAAGTGAGGGAAAGTAGATAGATAGATGGATGGATGGATGGATGGATGGATAGGTAGATAGGTGATAAACAGGTGGATGATAAATAGGCAGATACATAGGTAGGTAGGCAGGCAGGTAGAGATATGTCACAGCCACATACAATCAATTTATCTTACATAGAGTTCTGCCTCTATTTCATTTTCTTTTTTAAAATTAAAACAAATCAAAACACCCACCACCGTTTATTAAACCCCCTCCACCCATGTCTCATATGTCTCATGCCCCAGAGAAAGGACTTTTTTCCTTAGGAAGAAATGATATTTATAAAAATGTTCCTGACACAAGAAAGTTAACAACCATTGGCTATCCCTAGATTTTTGCTGAGGTTCCCATGCACTGCCTAACCCAGTCTGCTCATCTCCAGTCCTAGAAGCAGCTAGAGATTCTGGCAAAAGAGAACAAATCTGAGTCACCTGCTCATCTTAGGTGACCAAACCTCTCATCCAGACATCTGACCACCTTGTTCAGGTGTGTTTGGACAGGAAAGTGTGGAGCTTCTTCGTTCAGTTAGTTAGAATGTTGGAAAAGTAAGTTCAGGGTCACAAGTTTGATACAAGCTTAGACTATCTCACATGAAAAGTAAGGGAAGGGGGGAAATCTTCTAGAATTAACCATGTGAATTCCTGCTCAGGTAATATGGATCCAAGGAAAATCTTGAAGAAGAGAAAAATACATAGCCTCCCTGTTTTGGGAAAACAAGTGTGACGTTAACACCACGTCCCCAGGAAAACCTTGTAAAGGGTTCTCTGGCTACCACTCTGGGAAACGACTTTCCTCTGGCCCCAATCACATAGAGACCACACCACAAGGTAATGTCATAAACCCAACTGGTTGCTAGTTGCTTAGCACCTTTAACTAGGCACAAGCATAGCAGGTGGGTAGTATCACCTTCCTCCTCATTTTCCAGGTGACGAGACCGAACTTTGGAAATGGTGGGGCAGCTCTTCTAAGACACGGAGAGCAAAGATTCCAGTGCAGGCAGCTACACCCAGACCTGGCCGTGTGGCTGAATAATTGTGCCTGATTCCTACAACGGCGGAGGGGGACACTTGGAGAGCAATGAAGGAGACGGAATCACACTCACCCAGCATGCCTGCCTGACCGTCCTCTCTGGCATATCCATAAATACAATATGGAATGGACACAAAATTGATTGAATTATACCTCCTATTTCCTCATAAAATTACAGGAGACAGCGCTCTCACCTATATTTCTGTCTCTAGTAAAAGGTGATTTATACAACCTGATTAGAAACTAAAGTATAACTCTATGTCCATCTCCACCCATCTCCTCTTTCACTCTCTCTTATTCACTACTAGAAAGACCTTTTATCCTTGAAGTTTTGCTCCATATAAAATCTGAGAATACAAAATTTTCTTTTTCACAGTTAAAGTTGTTCTAAATCTAAAGAAACTATGTCAATATTTTGAATCTAATATTAAAATTTCTGTATGACACAGCTACAGTAATCCTTTCCCTGCCCGTTTTGAACACTCATGAAAACAATTTCAAAAACTGCTTGTAAAAGCTTATTAATTTATAAAGATCTGCTACGGTCTCATTATTAAAATATATATGCTCTAAAAAAAACCCCCAAATTCAGACTAACAACCACCTTTGGAGGCAGGGTTGGGAAGGAAGGGAGGTACAGGAAGAACGTGTTTTCCTGAGTTGGCCCATGGAGCATGCACTTGTTGGTTTAAACATTTTTGTCTGAAAAACCTGAATATTAAACTTTGAAACAATCTGTTAAAATAGATGTAGTTAGGGCCTCTCTGGTGGCACAGGGAGTTAAGTCTCAGCACTGTGAAGCGGCCTGGGTTCGATCCCCGGCCAGGGAGCTGACCCACATGGTGCAGCAGACCTCTCCTGTCTCGCCCACTGCTCCCCTCTGCAGCGTATTTCAGTCAGTCCACCTGTTCTGCTCCCCACTCTGTCTCTGGTGAATCCTCTCACCCCCTACTCCTCTAGCCTATACCCCAGTTCTTGAATGCATAAATAAATCTTTAAAAAAAAGAGAAACAGTGAAAATTGTGCAATTGTTGCCATTTTGTATTTGAGTCTAAGTTCTAATTTTACAGTATTTTTATATAATGTAGTATCTTGTATATAATTATATATATAGTTGAGCAAGTATTACTTTTATAACATGGGTCAAATAAGAAAAAATAGTCTTCCTATTGGTTCTTGGCATCAAAAATCTTCTGGTAGTTTCTATTCTGGCTACTGGGCTGACTTCTGTCAGAGTCTGACTGTGGCTGACTTTCAGGGAATCTGGGCTTCCTGGTTCCTTCTGGGGCATACTGTCTATTGCAATTAAAAAAAATACTAGATAATAATTTTTCCCATCAAACTATCAATGTTTCCTGTATGCCTCACTGATTCCAAGACTAGATGTAAATGGGGAAAGCTCTTCACTGGCCCAGAGTGAGACCCAGGTAGATACTCCTGCCCTGACCAAGTAGGAAGAATGGTGGCCCTGTCAGGTGAGAGACGAGAGGGTTCTCTGGTGTGGAAACTCACACTCAGCCCACATACACACATGCACTCCCCTACACCCCCTACAGACCCCCCAATCTTACACATAAACACACACTACATATACTCACACATATATACCCACTGCATACACATCACACACACACACACACACACACACACACACACACACTACATACTCACACATACAGCCCCTCACACACACCTGCCTGCACCCCATCTGCCTGGGCTCCACGGGAGGAAGGTATGTGGCAGGAGGCCAGGGGACCTTGTGGCAGCCGTCTTAGCCCCGCTGCCTTCCCGCCGGTGGGGGCAGGAAGATGAGGTGAGGTGAAGGAGCTGTTCGGCAACCCCCTCTTTCGTCTTCATGTCCCCCTCCTTTTTATCTAGCCCTGTCAGCCATCCCGGAGGGAAGCACTTGACTATTTTAATGAACCCTGATGTCTCAGAATAAGAAGCCAATTCAGCCTTAGGTGTGAGCACATCATAGGCCTCCTGCAGCGGAGTTCCCAGAGAGGGGCCCCGTTGTGAGGGTCTCTTCAATTGTCCTTCTTGGGACATCGGGGTGTCTTTCCCTGAATCCTGGACACAGGTCTAGCTGTGTCAATTGTGCAGAGAAATGAATTCTGTTCAGAAGCAGAGACTTCAGCCAAATTCCAGGGGGGGCGGAAGTGGGCTTGGGGGTGGGGAGATGACTGCAGGTCACAGAGAAAGCAGATGAGAAACAGGCATCACGTCTGACACCCCACCACACTCTCAATTAAATATATACATATGCAGATATACTTATTTCCATATATTCAAACTATATATAAGCATGTTTGATTGTATATGTTTGATATATATTTATGTATGTTTAAGTTGTATTAAGATGTTGGGGATATACATGTTTAGAGATGTATGCTAGATAGCTCTCTGTGTATATAACTATATGTACCCATATCTGCAACTGATATACAGGTACATAGATTTTTTTTTTTTGCTATCAAATTAGACAAAAACAATGACATTTATTATGTCAAATAGTATCCTCCCTCCTACCCCACATACAGACTTCTCTACTTCACACTCCTTCCCTGACACAACCACTCATGGCTCTTTTATTTAATTAATTTGTTTCTGGCATTGCCTTCCTCACGTCTAAATCCTGTGCTTAACCTGCTATTTCTCACTTTTCCTGCCTGCATATTCTAGACATACTCTATTGATTTCCAGAATGAAAGATGACTTAATATTTCACCTTGCCTTCTCCCCCATCAACCTTTCTTCCATTCTTTTTTCTTGTAAGATTTATTTATTTATTCATAAAGAGCTGGGTCGTAGGCCAGAGGTGTGTGTGTTGGGGGTGGTGGTGGTGAGAGGATTCACCAGAGACAGAATGGAGAGCAGAACAGGTGGATCTACCGAAATACACTGCTGAGGGGAGCCGCGGCTGAGACAGGGGAGGTCTGCTGCACCGTGTGGGTTGGCCCCACAGCGGGGAAACAGGGACCACACATCAGTTTTGGGGAGAGGGCTGAGCAGTGTACTTCCCTGGCCTCACTTCAGTTCTGACTTATGGTTCCATTCACGTTGAATGATTCCATTACTGTGCATAAGCGAATACTGTTCACAGCTGAGTCATACTGCATACTATTGATAGACTCTTATTTCTCTCTTCATAAATCTCTATTCTTTCTTTTGACTTTTCTTTTTTATTTTGTTTACTTTTCTATGTACAGGTTCACTATTTTGCTCCAAACTTTCTGGCAGAATAGAAAACACCTTTCAATATGGTTGGACCCACTAGCCTGTCAGTCAGTTCCATTTCTCTCTTGAGAGGCTCTGTCTGGAGCCCCAGCCTGGACTGGTCAGTCACTGTTCATTACTTCATTGTGGTGGAGCGCATCTTCCAGGAGCTTGCTGAGAAGCAGTGTAAAAGATGCCAACGTTTTGACCTTCTCTTCTTTATTGAACTAACAGTGGTTTACAACAGTTTATATGATTTAGGCAACTAGGTTCCCACATCTTCAGAGGTTGCCGCACCACACCAATCACCACAGCACCCCCAGTCCTCCACCACACTGCATAGCACCCCCTCACCCCTTTGCCCTTCACCCCAGCCCTGCGGTGGTCACAATTCTACAGTCATTTCTGTGTGTTTTGGTTTAGTTTTGTCTGCTCTCTTGTTTTGTTTCTTCATACTCCATGAGACTGTGACACCACCCTGTCTTATTCTTCTGCCTTATTTCACTCAGCACAACCCCTCCCTTCCATCTTGTTGCATATGGAGCACTTTCCAAGTGGTGAGTCCGCCCTGTGCACGGCCATGCTGCCCTTCTCTGTGCCGGTACAAGCTTAGTACATGCAGCGGGCACTTAGTTGATTTTTTAGTTTTGTCTTTTCAGCTCTCTCTTTCTAAGACTTTTCTCGTTTGGATATTTGACATTATTGGACTAATCATCTAATTTCCTTAGACTCTGTATCCTGTTTCCTCCTTTGCTTTGACACATTTCCTAGACTTTATCTTCTAAACCTTTATATAGATTGTTTTTGTTTCTAGAATGTTCCTTTTATATTGTATCGTGTTTCCCTTGTCTCACTGACCACACTCGTCGTGTGCTTTGCATACAATTCTGTCCCCATGTTCTCTCAGTGACCTTTGAGCTCCTTCTCCCCACTCAGCTGATTAGGAATCTGCTGTTTCCATCCACAGCTCTCTTCTCATGAACCTTTGTTCATCCTTCAGACTGAGACACCAGGAATCAGACTGAAGCATCACCCAGGGCTTTTGTGTGTGGGTTCATGCAGTGGGCTTTTGTGGGAGATCCCCAGATGTCAATATTTGCAGACTTTACTGTTGGATCCATCTTTTCTCTTGGCGATGTGGTTGGAGTGTGGGGCTGTATGAATCCCAGCTACCAGCATTTAGGGAACTGACTTTGGGAAGATAATTGGGAAGTCTTGTTTTCAGCACACAGATTTTTACGTAGTCTCCTGTTCTAGGGTAGCACCTAAACAACACTGTTCTGAAACCAGCTCATATCTGGGCCAGCTTCAGCCCGCTGCTCAGGGAAGAGAACTGATTTGTTTTCTTAGCTGTCCAGCAGGCCTGGAGTTGGTGAGGATGAGGGTAAATCTAATGTTCTCAAGACTCCCTGTAGAGACTTTCAAACAATCCTCCTATCATATCCTCTGGCATTATGGGGATGGTGGTACACTCCTGCCTCCTTTCTCAGAACCTTCTTGGGGTAAGTGACTCCATGAGTTTGCTCCTGTGGGCGTTTCCTAGACCCCACACCACTTGTGACCCATTTTCAGTTTCTCTGGTGTATTCTACATCACTTGCTACTGTTCCCTCCATCTATGTTCAATCTTCGCAACTTTGGCTGGCATTTTTTAATATCTGTCACCCATGTCCTTATCCAATCATTGTTGTTGTGATTTCATTTTCCCCCTGATTTCATTTTACCAGATTTGAGGTGGCAGCGGGACAAAGAGCCTATGTTCAATCCTCTGCTTCATGGGACCTCAAGCTTGCCCTGTGTCTTTTTTTTTTAAAGATTTATTTATTATTTTTTGCATACAAGCTGGGGAGCAGGCCAGAGGTGTGGGGCGGTGAGAGGGTTCACCAGAGGCAGGTTGGGGAGCAGAACAGGCAGATTGACAGAAATACACTGCTGAGGGGAGCAGTGGGCGAGGCAGGAGAGATCTGCTGCGCCATGTGGGAATCTCCCCAGCCTGGTGTTGAACTCACACCACAGCTGCTGACAGCTCCACAGCGCTGCACTTAACCCTTTGCGTGACCAGGGAGGGCCCTTCCCCTCTGTCTTATCATAATAACTTCAACACCCTCCAGGACAACAGTCTACCGCAAATATGGCTGAAAAAGTATCTCTTTTGTAGAATGTGCTCAGAAGAGGCAACTGCTCTTCAACTCTTATCGCAAGACATCCTTCTGTCCTGACACACTGTATCTATTACTTCATTAAGGTAACAAAGGGTTACCATGTATTGAGGACCTACTATGTATCAGATACTTTACACTCACTACACCTCATTTCATCTTCACAGATGAAATCCAAGCAAGGTAGGTATTATCATCCCCATTTTACAGATAAGGACCTTGGCTCGGAAACTCTACTCAGGAAACTCAGTTGGCAAAACACGGAGCCAGGACTCATGTGGGCATCAGTCTAGCTCCCTGGTGACTGCTTGGTCCAGGGCCCTTTGCTGCCCACCCCAGGGGTGGTCAGTGACAGTAGGACCTGTGACCAATGGCTCGGTGGGAGGAAGTGATTTCCATGGAGGAGGGGCCCTCACCTGCATGTTAACTGCCATGTCCCAAGCACAAGAGTAACTCCTGATGCACTGAAAAGACACAATCAGTATTTTTAAAGAGTGAGTGGGTGGAAGGCCAGGATCTCAGTTAGCTCTCAGAGAAGCCCAGTTGTGCTCTAATATTACCCTTTCAGAAAAGCTTAGGAAACAGGTCCCAGAGATTTAGAAATTCTGTTTTCCAGAGGTTGTTCTTTCCAGAAAGCATTGTTTTCATGTAATTTGAGAAATAACCCACACCAACAAGATAGTTGAGTTACCTTGGCTAAGTTACTTCTGAGTTATCCAGTATTCATTCAACAAAATATTATTGTGTATCCACTCTGTGCTACTGAACTGGGAGACTTATATTCATTAATTCTCATCCTATTTTCACAGTAGCTCTGCCAGGGAAATGGCTGGCCTAAAACCAGCTTCTTACATATCTTGCCCAATAAAAAGTTAACTTAAAATTCAAACCCCGTTTGAAAATCTGGACTTCATTTTAGTGTCCTATATTTTCTATATTTGGCATTTTGGAGTAGTTTAATGATATCTTTTTAAAAAAGCACATCTAAATTAATTTTGTTTTTTCCATTAGGTATTTATTGAACTTTCAGGATTTTTTTTTAATGATGGGATTGTTTTGCATACTTGAACGTGCCTTTTTCTCCTTGACCTACTTTTGGATAGTTAAGTTCTTTTTAGTCAGTTTCTGTAAAGCCCTTTATTCAGAATCCAGAATTTAAATTCAATTAAAAGTTAATTTAATTTAATATTTATTTCCTGGGCACCTAACAGATATAACAATGTTCCAAAGGAGACTGAATTTTACATAAATGGGTTCTTGGGTAAGATGTTCTTTAGCCAGGCTGTCATGAGGGAAAAAGGGGGGGAACAAAAAGACCTAGGCTATCCACATACTTCCCGTTTCCCACTTTTCTCTTCCTCTCCACCAACATTGCCATCCAAAGAGGAACAGACTGGGGCGTCTACTGGATTTTATGATTCTAGGTCTCAAATGCTATTGTGCATTTATTTAAAACCATGCCACACAATATCAGTGGAGCATATGGATGGTTTAATATAGGTATGCCTGAAATAGTTTTGTACCACTGGCAATAGTGATTTTATTCATTGAAGAAAGGCTTATAATAATTCAAACAGGTAGATAGGGTCACAACATAGATTCTTTCTGCCTGCCTCGTATGGCCATAGATCCAAATGTGTGAAATTTGTTAAATATGTTAACTAGTTGAACAAGTCTCAATTTTTTGATAGGAGAAAATGGAAACAAATTGCTCAGAGCAATTTGCGAGAGAAGTAACGGTTCAGGCCTCAGTGTAAGTAATGGAATTTTTCTAGAACACAGGCTTGTCAAATCCAATAGGAAACAGAAACAGTGCTCAAAGACTGTGTATTTTGTGACTTTCAAAAATAAAGGTCAAAAATAGATGATTCTTAAAAAAAAGATAGCATGACTGCTGCTATTTTCATATTTGGAAAACTACTGAGCGTCAGCATAATTTCAGAAAGGATTTTTGAGGAGTCCCTGGACATTATTTGGAATAGGATGATGTCCTTCTGTTCCGCCCCACAGTGCTGGGGGCAGCTGGATCATCTGGCCCCTGACCTGTGTCTGTCCCCAGAGGCTCTGACCAGTGACCCCGAGGCTGACTTTCCCGGGGCATGATGAACCAAGTGTCCCCCCACATTAGCAAATTCTATCATTCTAGCTTTTCCAATGTTAAAACTCTACTTGAATAGTGCTTCCATACGGAGGCCTGCAAAGGGGGCTTCGGGGTGCCGCCGGCCACAGAGCTGGGCGGCTGTCCTGTGTGCCAGGAGCCACGTGCACTGAAGGCGCATTCCCGTGTGAAGAGCCCAGACTTTGGGGCCAGCCCAGATGGGCTCCCACACTGGCTCCCACACATCCTAGTTACCTGATTAGTTGTGTGCTCTCCGTCCTTATCAGTAAAACAAGAATTTTAGATCTCGGGGCCTCCCTGGTGGCGCAGCGGTTGGGCGCTGCGCTGTGGAGCTGTCGGCGACGGTGACGCAAGTTCGATGCCCGGCCGGGGAGAATCCCACATGGTGCGGCAGACCTCTCCTGCCTCGCCCGCTGCTCCCCTCAGCAGTGTATTTCTGATCTGCCTGTTCTGCTCCCCGCTCTGTCTCTGGTGAACCCTCTCGCCGCCCCATGCCTCTGGCCTGTGCCCCAGCTTGTATGTATAAATAAAAAATAAATCTTTAAAAAAAAAAAAGAATTTTAGATCTCCCTCCCAGAATTGTTGTGAGGGTAAAATGAGTGGACATGTGTAAAGAGCTTAGACTGGTACCTGGCACCTGGTAAGTTATATGTTAAATATTAGGGAGTTATTTAAATAATAACATTATTTAATAAATAATGAACATTATTGTTTATGTGAAGTACATGAAATGACACAGGCACATGTTGGGGTTCCAAATGTACAGGAGGGCACTAACAGGTATATGCAAAGGCAAATAGCTCACCCAAGCCCACATAACAAGAAGGTAGAGAGCTCGGGTTAAAACCCATCTATTCTTCCTTCAAGCTCCATTCTCTTCCCTATTCTCATCCTCCTGACATAACAGCAGAAACAGTAGAAGTAAAATAATAATGGGCAAATTCCATCAACATCATGCCCTTGAAATTATCTTAAAGTCCCATCAGAATGCCATAAAAATTTCTGGGGGCCTCCCTGGTGGTGCAAGGGGTTAAGTCTCAGCATTCTCAAGCAACTGCCAGCCACTGCAGGGTGAGTTCAATCCCTAGCCATGGAGCTGACTCATGTGGTGCAGCAGATTTCTCCTGTTTTACCTGTTGTTCCCCTCAGCAGTGTAAAATTTTAAGAAGCGTCCTTGGCACTCTTGAAGTTCAACGGAAGAACCCGTTAAGCCTATGCAGAATTTCCTCAGAGGCGTTTGTGGCCAAGGGAGGAAGACGGTGGGACTTAACTGGGGTATCACAGAGGAGATGCAACTGTTAAGTTTGAGTTGATCAAGAGTGTACCAGGAATTGGGGCCTCCCTGGTGGCACAACGGGCTAAGTCTTGGCCTATGAAGCTACCTGCAGCCACTGCAGCACGAGTTTGATCCCCGACCTGGTTGCTGACCCACATGGTGCAGCAGACCTCTCCTGTCTTGCCCACTGGTCCCCTCAGCAGTGTATTTCAGTCAATCTGCCTGTTCTGCTTCCCACTCTGTCTCTGGTGAATCCTCTCACCGCCCCCCCCCCATCTCTGGTCTACACCCCAGCTCTTGTATGCATAAATCAACAAATTTTTTTTTAAAGTGTACCAGGAATTAGGGGGTGGAAGATATTTCAGGCAAGTGGAAAAGTACATGCAAATAATTTGCTAGTACTCCAGCCCAGAGTACCCATTTGAGGGAGTAGCAGGAGACAAAGCATGAGGACAGAGGAGTAGGGTTCAGAGCAAGAAAGGAGTGTGCCAGACCAAGACTTCATTCTCTAGGATATTAAAAATACTTTCAAAAGCATTATTACAGTTCCCCGTACACTTATTCTCTAATGCCATTAAACAAAATGATAGACATTCTTTCAGCCCATTTCCAGAAATTTGTAACAAATTCTCCATATTTGGGAGTAAATTTGCATTCTGCAGTGTCGCTGGGAGCCTAACCTTGTTTCTGGGTGATAATGTGTTCTGAATTCCAAACAATGGCTCACAAAACTTGCCGAGAGCAATTAGGCTGAGAATGGGCATGGTGGCATACCCCATCGAGACCCTGATGCCTGATGCTCAAATATGGAGAATGAAGATATGGACCTCAAAGAACATTTGCTTATTTTGTTACTCAGAAAGTGACAGTATTTTGGAGGTAGTTATTACTTGAGGTAATAGTAGTTCAATTTGTAATAAAGTTTTTACCCTGGACGTCTCCACCATAATGCTTTTATTTTCTTTGTAAACCTCTAGGGTTGGGATTAAGTAGGTTAGTTAAATTAAGATATATACACAATCATCTCCCAAAGAGGAAGCGTGTCTGAACTGGAACGGTTCCTATAGATTTCAAGGCTCATTTGTCATTCTTTTTAGATAGGACAGAAAAGATGTTGCTGAGCCTGATAATTCCCCTTTCTGTCTGAGTTGATCAATACATCTTTTTGCATCCTCTAGCACAAAAACTCAAATGTGCTTCCTTTGCTAAAAGGCAGCCTCTGTCTTGCTGGGATTAAGAGGGCACAGTCCCATGACACAGTTTGCAGTCAATTTTTGGCATCTGAAAAACCTTCCCTCTTTCAAGAACTGTGGGCAACTGGTCAAGAGGGAACAGTATTTTGGCATCTGGACTGAGAATCCTACCTGCCAACTGGGCTGCTCTTAACGTATTGTTCCTGAAACCAAGGGAAGCTCACGCAACAAGAACAGGCTTTGTGCCGGCCGAACATGGTGGATGAGCACATCCGGCCGAGCTGAGGAGGTCGATGTTGCTGCTGCTGCTGCTGCTGCTGTATGTTCTGGTTCCCTGTCCCCAGCCCAGCTCGCCTCCTCCTCTCACAGAACATGATAGTTACCTCGCAAGACTCATCTCTCGGATTATTTTACTAACACCACGACCGTGGAAACATACACTTTTATGCACAGTAGCTCTGACTGACACCACAACTTTTCTCTCAGTCACCTATCACCCCCTATTCTCTACTTTGGGCATCAATCTAACCAAGGAGTGAAAATTTATCCAAGCAGGAAAACTCATCAGCTAAATGTGTCCAAACTGACAATTCTTCTCAGGTTCCCTTTCATAATACTCTTTTTATTCAGCAAGTATTTGTTGGGTATCAATTGTACCCAGTTCTGTCCTTAGCGTCTCAGGGGAGATGGTGAGCAGAATAAACCTCTCCAATAACCGAGAAGCCGCCACCCACTGACGCCCTATCAGGAACTAGAGAAGGTGCCAGAAGGGCCTTGGGAGGAAGGTGGGGGCCCAGCAACCAGCTTCAGCTTGCAGGCCCCTCAGACCCTTGTTCATTACCAATACGCCCGACTTTTTCCTTCAATCATTTCTAATGAACAAATCTAATCTTTTTAATCAAAAAGGAAAAGAACTTCACACTCTCTAGTGCACTGCTTTCACAGAGATGGAAACAAAGCCGCTCAGCAGGCAGAGAAAAAACTTCAGTAGGATGTTAGATGCTAAGTAGTTAATCGGATGGTGCAAGACCTGAGGCTTGTTAACGAGGAGCACACAGTGACACCCTCATTGCTAGCATGTGTGCACATATTTCAAAAATCACTTCACAGATAAGCAGAGGGAAGAAAAGTCCTGCCTTTTAACAATGAACTTTTCTTGGCTTAGAAAACCTGTTTTAGAGTCTGGAGAGAAGGTTAGATAAATATCTACACTATTTTATAAATATATCTTACATAGATGGTACCTCGCAAAAAAGGCAGAAAGACTTGCAAAGCAACGGCGTCTTCCCAGACTCTCAGAAGTCTCATCAATTCAGTGGTAGAGACCATCCAAAGAGGAAGGTTACTTTACACCAGTTAGCCTAGAGCACTCTCCCAAACAGTCCTGCTTCAGCGTCAGGAGGGCATTTCCTTAAAGAACAGCCTTAAGGTTGGAAAACTGGACAGCTACATACCCAGCAGTCTTGGTCCTCCATGGGAGCCGCTGTTCTGCTATCGGGCCATACGTTCGATGTTCTCCAACTTCCTTTCTGACTGAGATCGAATGAATCCGCAGCACTGATGTAAGGCTCTTAATGGGAATCTGTTTTCAATTCAGGGCAGATGTGGGACACTGTTGTAGCTCTAGGGATTATCAACTTTAAAACAAATCGCCTTCAGGATGATAAGCGGAGAGGCAGTAACTGCTTCCTGAGGCCTCCTTGGGGCTCCTTCCAAATGCTTAACTTATAACACAATAACTATGGCTTTGCCCCTGGGGTTCTCAGGCTTTAAAACGAAACTTGCACACACTCAGACACAAACCTTCAGACACAAACCTTGAAAATGCCTCTCAGAATGTTTACCTGGAAATGCAGATATTTTAGTAACACACACAAGTGGCCCCCAGGCCCCTGCCTCTCCCTCCAGCCCCCCCCCCCCAATTTTTTTTTCTCAGTGCTATGTTTGGTTCATTGAGTATAATTTTTCCACAAATTGAAATTGAGTTGTTCTGGTTCAGGGTTTTCTTGGCTCAAGAAAATGAAGGGGAGGACTATTCCAAGACTTCCGCAGAGAAACATCCAGAAATCAATTTAACACGATAAGTTTAATGTTCTAGCATCAGCGTTCACGCAGCACAACTGCCTCTACTTTGGAGCTCCCTCTGTTCTGAGACCACTCTGCAGGACTGACTCATCCACTAGAATTTTAGGATCAAAAACTCTTAGTTGGAGTTTAACATAGCTGAGCTCAATTCAGTAACCTGGAAGACAGGTTTTTAAAAAACCCACTAACTTGTAAAAAATCTAAGAGAAAAGTTAAAAAACATGTAAATGAAACCTTCCTTCAAATATAAGTCTTACATAGAATTTTAAATGTTAAAGTGGCATTTCCCCATAAAGCACAGGCAGGCAACTTTTAGGTGTAACATCAGGAAAGAGTGAGAAAGGAGTCACATTAAAAATATATATTTAGAAAACACAGTCTGTTCTTTAAAGTTACCATTATGCCTGGGGCACAGAGGAGCTACAAGGCAAAGCATCAAGTCAGTAAGGAACATCAGGGCTAATGTGTCCCCTACTTTCCTGGGGAAAGAGAGATTAAATTTCTGGTAACATATGCTCAATAACCATGAAGCATCATTAAACGGTGTTCAGCATTCTGGATGGGACTGAAAGGGGCCTGCTCCTGTGGCCGGGCTGAAACCAAAGTCCGGTAGTTGCTGATGAGGATGGAAAGCCCCAGAGAAAAATGCTAAAAGGTTTTGCAGTTTGGGGTGGAGACTCTGACGAGAAATAAATAAAAGGGACTGAAGAAGAAGGAATGTCAGTCACCATGATGCAAGAAAACAAGAAGCAGCGGCAGGAAATGAAGCCGCGAAGATTGAGAGTTTGGAAATCAGACGCCAGAAGTTTTTGAGCCTCCAGGATATAGAGTTTCGGATTGAGCATTTTTGAAATCTTCAGTGACTTTGGGACCAACGACTTTGGAGGCTTTGCAAGTAGCTGAGCGACAGAAACTGCTCCTGGTTTTGTCTTTACTGAAGCCAAAGGAAGAAGGCAAAGGCCTGCAGTGGGTGCCTTCCTAAAATGTGTGAGCGCAGTCTGTTGGGCTGTCTGGCCGCTGTAGTTGCTGTTTTCAGTGTTGTTGGCCTGGTGCTGTGTTGGGGCACCATGGCAGCTCCAGGAGCATCTTCAGTTGTGTCCTGTGTCATCCTCGTGAGTTGGAACCTGGCCTACAGTCTGGTTGCTGTGCGTCTGCAGAAGCAGGAAGACGCCATTTTGGAAACATGGCCTATTGGAAAAGGAGCTCCATGTATGCAGTGGTGGGAAGATGCCACCTTTGATGTTTCTTTGGGACTTAAAGGACTAGACCTTGCATTAAGTAACGTAAATGGCCATATTCTGGCCTCAGTAATGCTTTGTTTTTCCCTGATTGTTGAGTAAGTCCCATTTTTACTGTTCCCTAAGCTTGAGTACACATGCAATTATGCACAGGTGCAGAACTAAGATAGTGACCGGTAAGCAATTTGGGCACTGCCCTTGGCCAAGTTTTGATGCCCTATTTGCCCGGTATCACTCCCAGATAATTTACTGAGTGGCTATGGGCCACATATTTGTAAAGTGACTGAATTAGGTGGATGGTTCTAAAATTCAAATCCCAAGTAGTGGTAAGGACATATTAACCAAGACGTGGTGGCACAGAAGGTGAAGGCCTTTTCTTGTATTTTCGGGAATAGTCATGACAGTTACCAGCTTGACATCTTAGACAAAATTTTTTTTTCCATCTTGGAGCATATATTTATAATTATAGTGGGTAGGCAAGTTTTGCTAAAAAGCTGAATTTGAAGGGTTAAGAAGCCTACTGCCTTATACAAATTAGACACCTAGATTTTCTTTGGGTTGATAGGCTCCTTGAGAAAAGGAATTCTGATCTGTTCATCAATAATGTACTTACATAACAAATTAATTAGCTCAGTTAACTGTTGTTTTACTAAATGGGAGTAGATCTTGGATATCAGATGCTTGTCAGATGTATATTGTACATATACTTTCTCCCATTCACTAGAATACCTTTTTGCTTTACTGACAGTTTCTTTGCTCTATGCAGAAGCTTTTGATGTAATCCCAATTATTTACATTCTTTTTTGTTTCTCTTGCAATTGAAGATGAAACCACAAAGACCTCACTGAAGTCAGTATCATGGAGTGTTCTGCCTATATTTTCTTCTATGTATTTTATGTTTTCAAGTCTTACATCCAAGTCTATGGTGTGAGAGAGTGGTATAATTTCATTCTTTTCCATGGGCTGTCCAGTTTTCCCAACATATTTATTGAACAAACTTTCCTTTGCCACTGTATACCTGTAGCTCCTTTGTTATAAACTAACTGTCCATAGAATTGTGAGTTTATTTCTGGGCTCTAAATTCTCGTTCTGAATGTTTGTTTTTGTTCTAGTACTATATTGTTTTGATTACTGTAGCTTTTTAGTATAGTTTGAAGTCTGAGTGTGATATCACTGTTCTTCCTATTTTTTGTCAGGATTGCTTCGGATATTCAGGGTCTTTTGTGGTTCAATATGAATTTTATTGTTCTATTTCTTTGAAGAATGCCATTGAAACTTTTATGGGGAGTGCACTGAATCTGTATATTGCTTTCAGTAAGACTGGCAATTGATCATTAAGTAAAATTGGGTAAGATAGTCATTTTAACAATGTTAATTCTTGCAATCAATGAATGGGGAATAGTTTTCCATTTCTTTGTTCAACAATTATTAAATGAAAAATTCTTCTTTCAATGCATTTCTTGGCATTCAAATTGATCAAGAAGTTTCAAAACACTGAAAGTCCTATCAATTGGTCAAGATTTCCTAAACTAGAAAGTGGTGATGATTCCTGTACAAAGAGAAATAGCTAACAGTTATCTTACTTATTGTTCACATAGTTGGCTAAAACACATTCACCTTTTGTTCATAGGATTCAATAAAGTTTCAAATGGCTTAGAGATGAATCAAGTGTGTACACTTTAGACAATATCCTTTCCAGCTCTTAAACTATGATTCAATATACTGTTTCCCATAATTGCCTGCTGAGATGAGACAGCTAAAGTGCTTGCAGAAAATACAGGTTCCCAGCTCCTTTCCTTGGCAGGCTCATTCCGTAGGTCTGGTGGGGCCCATGGACTCCTTATTGTGAAAGTTTGAAAAGTATTTTTCCCTGTCTCTTAATCTTTACTGGATATAGGAATCACTTAGGAAAGGAAAACATATTTTTCAGCCTGGGTCCCTATTCCTATGGTCTCTGACTCTTAGTCTGAGGTGTGGCCTGAGTCTCTGGGTTTTTATGTTTCCAGCTGATTCTAAGGTCCAGCCAGGGTTGACGGCACCAACTTGATTGAAACAACAGTCAGTGAAGTAGAGCATGTGAAGGAGCTTATATTCTCCATCAGGATTTTCAAAGAGTTTTTTTATACATGTGTCTCATTTAAAACCTTGGCAACCTGTTGAGAAAAGTGGGTACTATCTTTTATAGATAAACAACCCAAAACTCAAAGTGGAAAGTGGATTGGCTTAGGCACTATTCTAAGCAGAATTATGGAGTTGCTACTATTTGTTTTAAGTTCTCTGCGACTTTACCTATGTCCCTTTGCTCCTTACTAGTTCCCTAACTTTCCCAACCTCCATTGAAAAACAAAGTAAAATTTTTGGTTTTTAGAGCTTCTCTTGTATCACAATAATTATTAGGAATTACATCAATCATAATACTAATAACAATTACACGAACAGCTATTATCAAGCCCCTTCTATCAATATATGTTGTGCTCAGCACTCTGCATATGTCATTTTTATTGTCTCAATGACTCTGTAAGGTATGTTATAGCCCCATTTACAGCTGAGAAAAGAGAGTAAGTAGCTTGCCAAAGGTAACATTTATGTACAACACTGTTCCTATCTCATCTAAATCTCTCCTTATTTTCCTAGCAGTCAACAAAATTTCAGCAAGTGACAGAGAGAGACAAAGTCATTAAAAGAGAACTATTATGAACAATTACAGCATTCCTGAATCATACTGCCATTTCTAATATGGACATTAGGTTTCTTAGGAAACTTCTGCAGGCCGCCATTCAAAAAACAAAAACAAAAGCATGAAGTACCTTGCACTTGAAGAGTTCAATTGGAAAATCATGGGTCAATCACTCTTAACTACCAGCTTTTTCTATACCTAAGGCTAAACCTACTTCCCAAGAGCTAGTCAAGCATATACTGATTTGGAATCAGAAAGTTCAAACCTGGGTCTGAAATCCTTTTTATTAGCTGTGGGTCTTGTCTGTTGTCTGTCTCTTATAGCCATTATTATTATTACTTTATAAATAAGATACAGTGTGCTTCATGTGACACAATAAAAGGGAATATATGTTATATATTATAATTTACATTATAGAATATATTATATATTATAATAACATTATAGTGTATTTATCTAGATATTCTATTACATGCTTAGCATAATGACTCTGCTGCAGAGTAAGAAATAATCCCAGACATTATTACCATGATCATCATTATTAACCTTATTATTTGCTAGATTATATTTAATCACTAATAGTGCAGGAAAAAGTTACAGAAATATTGATAGGTGATATTACAGAAATAAGAATAGGTGACACTAACTGTACACTTACTCTTTATGTATATTGAACTTATTTCTATTATCTTAGTGTCAAGAGCTCAAAGTAAATCAAGTCAAGAATCTGGTCCCTACGGTTCAAGAGACATGAGTCTTCTGTTTAGCTTCTGTTTATTTCTGTAAACTATTTACAGAAATCAGGTAGTATTTTATGATGTTATGAAGAGAGAAAATATAAAAGAACAGAACTTCTTTATTGCTCCAATTTTGAAGACTTTCATGGTCTATAGGAATCTTAGTTAACTTCCTGTAAAGTCTGAGGTCATGTAAAGATGGAGGTGGAGTTATTTTCCAAGTATACTACAAAGAGCATAAGGCTACTGAGCCAACCACAAGAAGCTTCAGCTCCATGCCATGTTATATACAAATCTTAATTTATTCAACAATTATGAATTGAGCACTGGAAACACAATGATGACAAAAGCCCTGATGTTCATGAAGCATACTCTTTATATGGACACACAGAGGACTAGCACATGACAGATCTTAAAACAATAACTGTGCTGTTTTTAAAAGGAAATCAATAGGGGTAGTGGGGGGTGGGCTGAGATGGAGCCCATGGGGTGACACACCCACTTAGGATAGACCTGTCAAGAGGTGGTAACATTTAAGGACATGAAGAAGTCAGCTTTTCTAAGTGTGGGGAGAAAAGCATTAAGGTCAAAGGAAGCCGTAACTGCAGTCTCAGAGAGGAGGGCGAAAGATCTATGCAGCCGAGAAACTGGAAACAAGCCATGTATAATTGGAGCATGGAGATCATGGAAAAGAGGTGTGACATATGGCCACAAAACTCTGTGAGGTACCATGCAACACTTTTGGTCAATGGTAAGGAGTAAGGAATATTAAGTCTATTATTAAGCCATTGAAGAATTTTTTTTAAAAGATTTATTTATTTATACATACAAGCCAGAGTCATGGGGTGGTGAGAGGGTTCACCAGATAAGAGTGGGGAACAGAACAGGCAGATCAGAAATACACTGCTGAGGGGAGCAGTGGGCGAGGCAGGAGAGGTCTGCGGCGCCATGTGGGATTCTCCCCGGCCGGGCATCGAACTCGCATCGCGCACTGCCGACAGCTCCACAGCGCAGCGCTCAACTGCTGCGCCACCAGGGAGGCCCGCCATTGAAGAATTTTTAAGCAGAGGAAGCAGCATGATCTGATCTGCACCTTCATGTAATGTTTATTGGACCAATCCATTGACATGAAGAAAATGATGCCTTTTCTCTTCAAAAGTAATCTGCCTGTGTTTTTAAAGCAATCTTCCAGGAATGGCATCCTTCCTACCTTTGGAGGAACTGTAGTTCTTCCACATTCTAAATTGGGATAGAATTATAGATGAGAGGCCTTTCAGATCACTGTAAGTGAAATGCATGTCTCCTGGTGTTCTTATCAGAGAAAGGTACTGCACTGAGGTGAGCAAGATTCAATCATATGTGACCTTATTATGTCCTGGGTGTAGCACGAGGGATGCTTCCTCACTCTGGACAGGTAACAGCACAATGCACAGTCGGCTCCTCAGTATCTGACTGGGATGCCAGAGTCACTTCCTATCATAATAGAACACTTTTTTCTTCTTTTTAATTTTTTTTTTCTCCTTCAAACCACCTCAGCCCAAATCCCATGTGCTCCCCTCCCCCATCTCCTCCTGTCTCCCACTATTTCTCTCTGGTAATCATTATATTCCTTTTCTGAGTTTAAGATTTGTTCCCACTAATCTTTGTGAATTTCTTTCTTTTTTTTTTGGTATTTATATCCCACAGATGAGGAAACCATCGGTATTTGTCTTTCACTTTTTGACTTATTTCCTAAGAACTCCTAGCAACCCTGATATACATAAGAGTTGAGATACTCAAATTGTCCCTGGGCCAGCTCAGCGAGTCTTCTGTTTCCATTGTTGAGACATTGGACAGTTAAACAACAACACTCCAGCTGGCATGGAGTTGACCACGCACGGAGAGATGTGAATGGGCAACTTCCATACTTCGTCAGCTCTGAGAGTCAAACTCTCTTTTCCCCATAGTAGTTTTCTCTACAGATTTCACTTCAATGCCAAACATATTTCTATAGCTGAATTAGGAACTCCTAGAATAGGCCTTGTCATGGAAATACAGACAGAAGCCTCACTGCAGCCACACTCTTGGGCACTACTCGAGTCATCAGTTTAATGAGAGCGGTTAATATCACCTCCATCAGAATGGTTGCCCTGGGCTGACGTTCTGGGCTGTGCACAGGTGCTCTTGGCCAAAAATGTAATGTAGGTTATTACATTATCAATGAGACACAGATGTGCTTGCGGTCTGAACTCAAGGTGGTCTTCCTGCCAAGTATAACTCTTTCAGTGGGCCCAGGTCTGTTTGCATCAAGATGCTGTTTGTTTGCATGAAAATGCTGTTCTAGCTCAGTGAACCTGAGAACTGCCTTCTGCTTCCCCAGGACATGAGTTTAGAAAACATGCTTAAGAATGCAAGAAGGCCGGGCTCTCAAAAGGCAGGTATAGGCTTTCTTAAGAACACGAAACTCAACCTGAAGCCCTCTGCTTTTTCAGGGAAATGTTCAGCCACTGTGGATTCCTTCCTCGACTCACCAGGTATTTGTTGGGCACCTTCCCTGTGCCAAGAAAGAGGTTGATACTGCCAAGGATATTGCCTACATTGTCTACAGGGATTTCTGCTATTTCTGATTCTCTCTTCCAATTTCTTCTTAATCCTCAAAACGTGTGTCTCCATTGCCTTTCCCAGGCTCCAGTCCTAACATCAAGGCATTTCCTACCATGTTGGATATTTACCTGATTTTATATTTCCTGGATCTCCTTTCTGCTAAGCTTGAAACCCCTCTCTCCACGTGTTCATTGAGCTTCTCGCTATGCAATTCATCTCCTGGGATAGAGATTACTTGAACTATTCCTTGAAGGTGGCAGCTCAGCTTATGAGTGCAGGGAGCCAGCTGCCTTGGCTCTCCAAGCCAACCTGGATGGCTGGGTGCACAGAGTGGGCTCTGAAGGGCACCCCAAGTCACAGCCAATGCGGCATTGAGCTTGCCTGAATTTTCCATGTGACACTGCCCACTGAGTTAGATTGGGGGCTCCAGAGGGAAGATCAGGTTTTTCCTCTGCAGGAGGGAGCAGATTTCGAATTGAACTTTACTTGAAGAGTTGCCTTACTGTTCAGGAAAATTGATCTCTTCTCCAGGAGCTAAATGGTGAGAAAGGTCAGAATGCGGGCCACAATGCGGCCTTCCTACTGTCATTGCTGTTGTAAACAAAGAGAGGTACACACACAAATGAGGCACTGAGAAGCGTGTGTGTGTGTGTGTGTGTGTTTGGAGAGAGTGCCTGGAGACGTGTGCTGTATTTTTGTGAGCATCTGAGAGTGCTCAGCTGAGAAAAACACAAGACGAGCTTAGCGAAGACTCTGCCTGTAGTATCTCCCGCTACTGTTAACCAAAGATGACAGAAAGATCCTGAAGATAAATGAACCCTCTTTTCTTCCAATTCCTTTCCATCTACAATCCCTCCAGCTGCCCTCCCCTCTTTGGTTCCCTTCCCCCTTTCCTATTCCTGTTCCTTTTCTACTCCTTGCTTGACTGATGGCTTGGCAGTAGCAGTATGAAGGGATGGTGGTGGCACTGACCCTCTTGTCTGTTTCCCTAACCCCCGGGGAGATGGCTCTTTCTGGAGAGTGCAAGACTGTCATTCCTGCAGCCCCACTGGAGCCCCAGAGATGCGGGCCAGCAGCAGTGCCCTCCCGACACAGCGGCTGTTCTACATGGCTGGCCTCGTTACAAAGTGAATCTCTTGACAGGCAATTTGCTGCTGCCACCTGTATCTAGAAATCTTTTATTAAGGCTGTGAAATACATCCCATGGTCTTTCTTCTCCTAGGTTTAGCTTTCACGGCATGTTCTGCTGCTTCTTGCCATGCATTGCCCTGTTTGCAGGGCAAACCCCAGTCGGGGTTTGAAATACTCTGATCACCTCTCTTTTCTCCTGGACAGATAGGTACATGTTTCGGAAGTGGGAGGAAAGCAAGCATACATGGAGCCCAATAGAAGACAATAGAAAGTCAATGTCAAACTGGTGTACTTCTGACTCAGGAAGACTTTAGGGAGCAGCAAATTCTTCGAATGAGAATCAGAGTTTGGATGTATACAAAGAGGAAGGGTGACTTTATGTCTAAGGATTTGCCATTGACTTTCTTTTGTCAAGTACCAGGTGGAAATCTTCCCAATGAGGAGCTCAATGGTGGAAAATTTGGACAAGAAGTTAAATACAAACCCATTCAAATTTATGCAAATTTAAATCTAGGCACGTAAGAAACTGATTAATACTATTATATTTACAGATCAAATCTACAAACTTTATCCTAAGTTATTTTGGGAGGATGGAGGCCACTATAATGTGGTATCTAAAAATAATTTAGATTCAAAATAGAAATCCTTTCCAATGAATATTTCATCATTAAAAAAATAGCCTTTGAGAATGCAAAGCGAAGCTTTGTACACGAGTGGTGCAACTGTTGGCCTAGCTACTGTGGAAAACAGTATAAGTTTCCTGGAAAAACTAAAAATGGAACCACCATATGACCCAGCAATTCCACCTTTGGGTACTTATCTGAAGAAAAATAAAACATTAATGGGAAAAGATATATGTACCACTATCTTCACTACAGCATGATTTGCAAGAGCCAAGCTGTGGAAACAACCTGTGCCTCTCAATGGACACACATATGCACGTGAGTGCACACATGCACCCACACACATGCACACATGTGCACACACAACAATGGAATATTATTTAGCCATAAAAAACTCTGGTGACAAATGGATAGACACACTGGGGCCTCCCTCATGGCGCAAGGGGTTAAGTTTAGCACTATCAAGCTATCAGCAGCCACTGCAGCACAAGTTCAATCCCGGGCAAGATGCTGACCCACATGGCGCAGCAGACCTCTCCTTTCTCACCCACTGCTCCCCTCAGCAGTGTATTTCAGACAATCTGCCTGCCCTATTCCCCACTCTGTCTCTGATGAATACTCTTACTTCCCCTAAACCTCTGGCCTACACCCCAGCTCTTGTAGCATAAATAATCTTAAAAAACAAACAAACAAACAAAAACTGGATAGACACTGAGGACAGGACGCTAAGTGAAATGAGTGAGACAGAGAAAAACAAATACTGTATGACTTTACATATAAGTGGACTCGAAGAGCTAAAAATGAAAAAACAAAAACAAAAAATAACCTAAGTTCATAGATTAAAAAAAACAGATTGATGGTTTCCAGAGGCAGAGGATGGGAGTGGGGTGGATGGGAGAAATGAGTAAAGGGGGTCAAAGGAACAAACTTTTAGACATAAAATAAATGTCATGTGGCACAGCAGACCTTTCCTGCCTCTCCCGCTGCTCCCCTTAGCAGCGTACTTCAGTAGATCCGCCTGTTCTGCTCCCCACTCTGTCTCTGGTGATTTCTCTCACCCCCTCACCTCTGGCCTACAACCCAGCTTGTATGCACAAATAAATAAATCTTTTAAAAAATAAAATAAATGTCATGGAGATATGATATACACCAGATAACTATAGTTAGTAATACTATATTGTATTTTTGAATGTTGAGAGGAGTGTGGATCTTAAAAGTTCTCATCACAAGAAAACAATTTTGCAGCTCTATGTGTGATGGACACTAACTAGACGCATCATGGTGATAAGCTTCTTCAAATTTTAGGGAAATTGAAAGGAAAATTATAAAAATGTTATCCTCTGCTCTGTTCTTTAGTATTTTCAAAATATTTTGTATTTCAAATAGATATATATGTTACATTTACTCTTTTTTTTTAAAGATTTATTTTTTTTATTTATACATACAAGCTGGGGTACAGGCCAGAGGCGTGGGGCGGCGAGAGGGTTCACCAGAGACAGAGCGGGTAGCAGAACAGGCAGACAGAAATACACTGCTGAGGGGAGCAGCAGGCAAGGCAGGAGAGGTCTGCCGCGCCATGTAGGATTCTCCCCGGCCGGGCGTCGAACTCGCGTCGCCGCTGCCGACAGCTCCACAGCGCAGTGCTCAACCGCTGCGCCACCGGGGAGGCCTGTTACATTTACTCTTGGACTAAAGAGAATGTTGCTATTTTGTTTAAACATGCTATTTTGTTCAGAAATTTAAAACCAGAAATTTAAGGATAGTTTACACAATTAGTATTGGCCACTCAGCCCTTCTCAGACTTGTGGTTCACTCTTAGACACAATGAATTCCCTCAGTGTGGTGGATTAACTTTTGTTCTGCTTTACCTTTCCTAATCATAGGTATTGGTCTTAAATGACTCGGCATTCTCCTGGAGTGAAAGTTGCCTCACTTTGGGCATAAACATCCTTCCCACCCTCACAGACAGCGATTCTTGACGGCAGTCCAGTCATAACATACGCACGGTCAAGGTAACAGAGCTTGAACAGAAAATAGAAAAAGTACCAGGCGGTTTGCATTGGATCTTGGAGACCATGAAATGAGCAAACCTTTAATTTTGTTTACTGGGGTCAACATGAAAGATGCTGAACCTCTTATAAACAACTTTTAAGACATGTGATGCATGCCTGTTTGAAACACCTCAAGCTGAGCTTGTGGTTCTGAAATGTCAGAATGTTCCATGCTGGTAAGTATTCAAGTTGGATTGGGTTCTCTCTTTTGCACTGATTGCAGAACTCTGTGAAGTGCAGCTAAAATGTGTAAGGAAACGGAAGAGGATGACGAGAAAACCGGAAACTGTGAGTAGGCAGCCAAGACCATCTCAAAAGGCATTCTGATGTTTGTTGATTATGATCAAGGGCAGAAGCTCACCCACACTTTCTATGCAGGCCTTATTTTTATGGCCCCCTTCTCAATGGAAGGAATTGCTTGGCCAACAAGTTTTGCTCTTCGAGTAAGGAATTCTCAGAACATTTCAGCCTGAGTTTAGGGGGAAGCTGTGTGCTATTCTGGACCCAGGCCAGGATTCACTAACTTTGAGGCCAGGAAACCTTCAGCAAGGCCTAAAAAGCCTGAGCATGATCTAAAGTCATAACACGTGTTCCATTTTCCATTTGCATCTGACAAGGGTATGTTGGCAAGATAAAATGTAGAGAAGTCCTAATTATATAGCAGCTAAGTGTGCAGGCTTAGTGTGGATTCTGAGGTTTGGATTACTAATATTAACTCTGTAATTTTTGGGTAAGCCACTTAACGTCTGTGAACCTCAGTTTCTGTAAAATGGGAGTAATAAAAATATCTACTCAGGGGTTTATTGTGAGGACCAAATAGGACAAGGAATATAAATTGTTTAGCATAGGCCCAGTCCAGAAATGGATAATAAATGTTAAATGTTATTATTCATAATTATGTCAACTCTGAAAAAAAAAATCAATGCTTTAGTTAGAATTCTTCAGCTTTGCAAGTTCTCAAAATCGCTTAATAAAGCATAAGCAAAATGTTACGTGCAGTCTAACAAGTTACAAATGTGAAAGTCATTTAACAAATGTCTATGAAGCATTTTGGGGGGGCTGCAGAGATAAAAGTAAGAGCTCCCATCTTCCAGGAACTCGAAATCCAGTGTAAGTAAGCTGACAAGGACAATACAGCATACATATGTGCTTAATAAGTGCAGCTTGGCAGACCTATGCTTTGAAAACACAGAGCTCATGGGAGAAGAATACCAAAACGATGACATACTCACTCAAGTCTAACATTCTAACTCTAAAGGAATGGAAGAAGGAAGTCAGGAACATAAGAGAGATTAATTTGGGCCTGGCTTAGACCCTACCCAGCTCCGAAGCCTTCGGAATGCTCTTCTTCACAGGCTGGGATGTCATCTAGGACTCTTAAGATGAATGCTGACCTCAGACAGGAGCTTAAGGAGTGCTAGTGTGCTGCCAAGGGAACCTTGACCATAATCCAAATGTGATACCTGCTCTTTGTTCCAAATTCCTTCATTGTTTAGGAACAATGCTTAGTATCAGGACTGGGTTCTTTCTTCCGTTGGTCCTTGCCCTGAACTCCATGCTTACGGTGGACTCCTGCTATCTCTTCAAGTCTGTACTGATGGCCCTTCCAGGCCCCCAAACTTGTCCTTGGTAACAACTCCATTGAGATAAAATTCACATTGCACACTATTCACGCATTTAAAATGTACTATTCAGTGTCTTTTAGCATATTCACAGAGTTGTTCTAGCATCACTACAATCTACCTTAGAACATTTTCATTACCTCCAAAAGAAAGTCTTGTACCCCTTAGCCACCATCCCAATCCTCCTGCCTCTTTTCCTTCTCCCCTCCCCATTACCCCACATCTCTGGCAACCTCTAGTCTACTTTCTGCCTTTGTAGATTTGCTTGTACTATACATTTCATTTAGGTAGAGGTGATGGTCTGATTATATCCCCTGATGGGACTGCATTAGAGATAGGGCCTTGAAGGGGTTTAAATGGGGCCATAAAGGTGGGGTCCTGATCCAACTGGACTGGTATCCTTATAAGAAGAGGAAGAGAAACCAGGCATGTGTGTGCATTGAGAAAAGGCCATGTGCAGACATAGGAGGAAAACAGCCATGTGTAGGCCAGGCAGAGAGGACTCAGGAGAAACAAAACCTGCCTACACTTTGACCCTGGTCTTCTCACTTTCAGAAGTGTAAGAAATTTTAATTCAGTTATTTAAGTTACCCAGTCAGTGAGATTTTGTTATGGCAACCTGAGTAGATGAATATACTAGATTCCCACAAAACATGGTCTTTTGCATCTGGCTTCTTTCACTTAGCATAATGTTCTCAAGATATAATCCATGCGGTACTTGTATCAGGACTTTATTCCTTTTTATTGACAAATATTCCATTACAATGAGTATACTCCATTTTGTTTATCCTTTATCAACTGATGTATACATTTGGGCTATTTATGCCTTCTGGTGATCATGAATAATGCTACTGTGAACATTTATGTACCTGTTTCTGTGTGGACATGTGTTTTTATTTCTCCTAGGCATATATATCTATATATCTATATATCTAGGAGTAGAATTTATGTGTCATGTGGGAACTCTCTATGTAAGCTTGGAGGAACTGCCAAGCTCTTTTCTGAAGTGTCTATGCCATTTTACATTCTTACCAGCAATGAATGAGAAAATTCTAAACAATGAGAATTTCTGTACATCCTCTTCAGTCTCTGTTATTGTCTGCCTTTTTGAATATAGCCACCTTAGTGGGTAAGAAATGGCATTTCATCGTGGTGTTGATTTGCATTTCCCTAATAACTAAGAAGGTTGAGCATCTTTTCACATACTTATTGCCCATTTGTATGTTTCCTTTGGAGAAATGTCTGTTAAGAGTTTTTGTTTATTTTTTAATGAAATTATTTTTAACAATTCATTTTTAATTTGACTTTTTCTATTGACTGCAATTCTTCTTTATACCATCTAGATGCATTTTCCTTATCAGATATACGATTTGCAAAAAATTTGTCTCATATTGTGTTGACTTACTTGATGGTGTCTTTTTAAACCCAAAAGTTTCAATTTTGATGATGTTCAGTTTATCTATTGTTTTGTTTTTGTTTGTTTTTTTTTTTTTGCTTGTGCTTTTGCTGTCTTAGCTAAGAAACCATTGCCAAATCTGAGGTCAAGAAGAGTTACTCGTGTTTTCTTCTAATAGTTATATAGCTTTCACCTCTTATATTTAGATCATGGATTAATTTTAGTTATTTTTTTTTGTATATGGTGTGAGGTAGGGGTTCAACTTCATTCTTTTGCATTTGAATATTCAGTAATCTATCTCAGAATTATCTGTTGAATAGACTATTCATTCCCTCTTTGAATTGTCCTGAAACTCTTGATAAAAATAAATTCATCACAAATGTAACAGTTTATTCATAGACTCTCAACTCTATTTCATCCATCTCTATGGATTGTATCCACCTCTATGCTAGCATCACATTGTTTTGATAACTTTTTGTACTGCATTTTGAAAATGAGAAGTGTGAATCCTCCAATGTTATCAAAATTTGTCCAATCTTCTTTGTCAAAATTGTTTAAAACAAGCTGTTCTGGATTTTTTGAAGTTTCTGAGGCTTTTGTAGTATCACCTAACTCTGGTACCTGTTGTCAGGATCTGCTAACTGAGGTATCTGAGGTTGACCTGCCAATATGTCAAGCTTACCAAGTGGGCCGGTTCCCATATGCCTCAGCATTATTCAGTCTGCCTGAAGATAACTTTTACAGCCCCTAGAACTGGAGTTTGTGAGATCAGATTCTTGATGGGTACCTTGTAGGGGGAGGAGAAAGAACTCTAAGCCTAGCTCTAGTGGTGTTCTATATAAGATTGGTGGGTTAGGTGTGATTGATCACTACAGGCTCCTGAAAATTAATTGGCAGTGACGGATAGCTTGGCAGTACAGTCATGTTGTTAAATTAGAAAATAATGTAGCCATATCTTAAATGGCAAACAGAAAAATTTATCAAAAACAGAGTGTACTTGTTAAAATCATAATGTAATTATCAACTACATTATGCAATTCAGTATATATGTTCTTGTTTTAATCCCTGCAGAAAAATTGTTTGTCTCATTTTTGAAAGTTGAATTGAGAATTTCACTGGGAATTTTTCTTTTTTTAATCTATTTCTGTTTTCTGAGAAGTCATGTATACTTTGGGAGGTATAATCAAACAAAAATCATACTTTGGGCCTAGGGAGAATTTATTATGTCATAACAGTACATTCTTAGGGCAGTATTTTCCTGGATTTATGTTGAAGTTTGGCTAAGACTTAACATGCAATTTGTCTTTATATTGAACTCTTTCCTCTCTTCAGAGGATGCATGCATTTCCAAATGCATCATCTCATCCCTATAATGATTCTTAAGGTTGGGTACAGATGCTCAGGTTAAATTGATTATGCCTCCTACCCATTTAATAGAAGGCGCCACACCATTTATTGAAACCTGGGCTCAGGCCATCATTATGCTCAGAACTTCTGCAGGTTGACCAGCAAGGGGCACTAAAACATAGCATCTCTTCCCTATTTCCTCCCAGCAACAGCAGAGGTTCCAGTTAGCAAGTAATTGGGCACAAATCTGGAAGCTGTGTACTCTTCTAGTCACATCAAAATACGGGTGGTAGACTCTTTGATATTTTTCAAGGGTATTGATATTTTTTAAATGAGAAAACTTCTGATTGGGCAAAAAGACAGCAAAACAATTCCAAATACAGAATCACTCTTTGCTTGCAAGCCATAATTCTCCTGTCTAGTCAATACTATTAGGTAAACCAGCAGAATCCTGTCATTGCTTTTCTGTGAATTACTGCATTTTTTTTTTTCCATCCAGAGAACATAATGGCCTAGCCACATAACGAGTTCCTAAAAGGATGAACTACTTGATGTTACAGTGACAAGCAATTATTAAAGGGGCCTACTGGTTGGTCTTTTTTTCTTCCCTTTAAATTTTGCCTGCCTATTTATTTCTATCAGCTACTGAGGGTGACTCTTTTATTGTTTCAAATAAAGGACGGAATCTATATGCTAGGCACACATTACAAATAATTCCTTGTCATAACAAGGCACGGATGTCCTTCAGAGACTAGTATGAAGTTACTGGAGCTGTTTAGTATTTGGTAATGGGCTTTTATTTTTAATTTTAGCTTTGATCCATGCTTAATCACTTCAAGGTACTGAAACACTATGAGTGACAGCATTTAATAATTAGTCCACCACACTGGAAGCAAATACCCATTATTCTTTCATTCTAAATGAAAGAGATGGTTTGTGGAAGCTCTGTCCACTTATCAATACAAAAAATGATGCATTCAATATTAATGTTCAATTACAGGTCGATGTAGGATTTCTTTGAGTAAACGTTCACTCATTTTTTAAACCAATTTTCTTTTAAGATTTAGGTTTTTGGACCCTGTTATTTGCAGCATGTGAGAATTATATATTAAAATGGATCACATACTTCTTCACTCATCTCATTACAGTCCTCTTCTCCTCAAATACAATCCTAAGCCTCAAATGACTGATTACTTAAGAACCCTTAAGAAGTCTTAGCTGAATGATGGATAGTTCCGAGTACAATTTCAAATATTTTCTCCTCTGCTAGCCAGAATTAGAAATCGGAGGTGGTAGATGAAGAATTTTAGGGGCTGAGGCAAATAGCAGGAGTGAAATGAAAAGAGCACAAGAGAAAGGAAAGGGAGAAGGCTCATGTCTCTGAGCAGCCTTGAAAGCATCCACCTTCACCTCGGGGAGGCCCAGGGCTGCACCTGCTCCACGACCTGGTTCTGCCTTCACTCTGACCCTGGGAAGGTGGTTACAGAGACCATACATGACTGCCATGCTCAACAGCACAGGTTCTAGAGTTAATTTTGGGGGTGCATATTCTGACTTTGGGCAAGTTTTCTTTCTTTTTTTTTTTTTAAAGATTTATTTATTTATGCTTGGGTGTAGGCCAGAGGTGTGTGTGTGTGGGGGGGGTGTGTGTGAGAGGATTCACCAGAGACAGAGTGGGGAGCAGAACAGGCAGATCGATGGAAATACACTGCTGAGGGGAGCAGCAGGCGAGACAGGAGAGGTCTGCTGCGCCCTGTGGGTCAGCTCCCTGGCTGGGGATTCAGTGGCTGCCCATAGCTTCATAGTGCTGAGACTTAACCCTTGCACCACCAGGGAGGCCCAATGTGGATAAGTTTCTTTACTTATCTGAGCCTCAATTAGTTTTTCTTCACAGTGAAGATTCACGCATTAATTTAATGCAGTTATCCATTGTTGCTTCAGGCTGGTCACCATCCTGACGCATGTGCTTGTTCTGAGGGTCCCATGTGACTTAGCACTGTGACAATAACTAACAGCCATTACTGAAGAGCATCTATGTGCCACCCACTTTGGGCAATTACTTAACCTCCATCTACCTCAGTTTTCCTCATTTATGGAGATTTTTGTCTCGTGAGGCTTTTCTGAGGTCTAATGAGGTAGTGCACATAAAGCGCTTAGAACAGTGCCTGGTCATAGTGTTACAGAGTGTTTGCTGTCATTGCCTCTTTTCTCGGGAACAACCTGGAGAGGTAAATGTTATTATCACTTTAAGATGCATTTACTTAGGGTCTCCCCGGTGGCGCAGTGGTTAGGAGCTGTGCTTTGGAGCTGTGGGCAGTGGTGACATGAGTTTGATGCCCAGATGGGGAGATTCCTGCCTGGCCTGCTGCTCCCCTCAGCAGGGTATTTCAGTCAACCTGCCTGTTCTGCTCCCCACTCTGTCTCTGGTGAACCCTCTCGCTGCCCCACGCCTCTGGTCTGTACCCCAGCTTGCATGCATAAATAAATCAATCTTAAAAAAAATGTGTTAACTGAGCTCAGGGAAGTAAGGGATGTTGGTCAAGGTTTAAGGCTGCAGCTTGGCACTCTGGATGTGGTTTCCGCTTTTCCTGCTGAACCTTGGTGCCTCTGCAAAGCACTGATGCCTGCTTGAGGACCTGCGGGCTATGAACAGGTGAGCGCCCCTGTAGCTCTGATATGCTGCCCCCCACTTCTCCTGCGTCTCCCCTATCAGGACAGTAGTATATGGGTGTGTCGTGCACATGTCACATGTGAGCCGCTTCTGCACACACACGCACACACTCACATCTATATTTTTGTGTTTAGCATTTATTCTGAGCAGCAACTTGGCTCCTTGTAGAAATTCTACTGCCAGTTACGCATTTAACAAAGCTGTCACTGCTGCCCTTCGAACCTGTGTGCTACATTCTTCTTTTGAAAAAAAAAAAAGATTTATTTTATTTATTTATGCATACAAGAACTGGGTATAGGCCAGAGGTGTGGGGGGTGAGAGGATTTACCAGAGACAGATTGGGGAGCAGAACAGGCGTATCTACTAAAATCCACTGCTGAGGGGAGCAGCGGGCGAGAGAGCAGAGGTTCATTCTGTCATGTGGGTCAGTTCCCTGGCTGGGGATCAACTCCTGTTGCAGTGGCTGGATATCAAGCTAGCTTGATAGTGCTGAGACTTAACCGCTGTGCCACCAGGGAAGCCCCTTTGTGCTACTTTCTAGGCAACAAACAAAAGAATGGAAATTTGTTTTTTCAATCTGTGGACTTTTCCAGGGAGAAAGTTGCTTTTGCTGGCTAATTTAATTATTTGTTCATTCATTCATTCTTAGTCATTCATCAAACAGTCACAATAAACCAGTCCCTATACTAGTAAATTCTTCAATTTTTATTGACCATGCATCATGTTTTCTCAGTATGTAAAATACCTCCTACTAATTGCTGATCTTGTATAAATTAATTTAAAAGGACAGAATGCAAAAAAATGTTTGTTTTCTTTTCACTTCCCTAGTGGTTGTCATTGTCAGAAGAAGATAGTTCTATCAACACTTCACAGCTTAAATAAGAAGCGTATTTTCTCACAGTGTCCTTGTATATCTTCCCCGTGGGAAACACACAGCTACAAATTACATGGAGATGCCATAGAGCCAAATGAATCTCTATGAGACTCGTGGGGGAAAGTGACTGCTTTAATAAACTATCCTTTTGGACTTGATGAAGTTGAAAATGTCGCAAGTGTTCTTAAGAACAGCATTCAACCAAGCTGATGATGAATTTGTGGGAAACTAAGTCCCCTAGTCAAATATGGTAATTGTTTCTTTAAAAAAAAAAAGGAACAGTTTTTTTCCCCAGAGGTAACTAAGTCAAAAAAAGAGTAGAATTTGAGGATTTTATGCCTCCAAAGAGCTATCATTTTTGAAAATGTGTTTGTTGTTTGTTGTTCACTAAGCATTCATTCTTCTTCTTTTAATAACATTTCATCTCTCTCCCTGGGGAAAGGCTTGTACCGACTCTTGATTAAAAAAACAAAACAAAACAAAATAAAGCAAAAAAACAAATGAACAAGAAAATCCCCTGACTGCCTTCTCCCCTAGTCTTCTGGAAACATTTGCTCTGACTATTGTTCGTTGCTGCCATCACTGGGCTTCTTCCTTAGGGCTTCTTGTGTTTGCCCTAGGAGGTGACATTGCTTGAGATAGAGGCTTCTACGCAGGACTGGTATTAGGCAATGTCTCCAGCATTGCAAAGGCATCTTAAGTATTTTCTAACTTGTATTCATTGCTCCTCTTTAGAAACTTCTAAGTTTCTGCCCAGATTTTGAATAAAGGATTAACATTGAGTACTAAATGGCACAGTCAACACATAACATGTTAGATCAGATATATATATATATATATATATATATATATATATATAGAATGCCATAAATGGGGAGAGCTGTTAAATACATTACCAATCACCATGATCAGAACAAATGCTAATGTCAGGCTTTAATTATCTCATTGCTGGAAAGTGGTGCTCTAGAGTTTCCCAGTGAGGGAGGGGGAGGAGGCCAGGGCAGGAGTCGGGTCAACTGGGCTTTGTCTCGTATATAACAATTTCTGTAATTAACAATTGGCTTGCAGAGATGGATTTTCCAAGAGGATAGGGCCCCTCTTGCATGGGAATCTTCCAAATCAATCACTTATCTAATTTTTTTTTTAATGAAAGAAATGCAAAGGAGGACATGGGCTCTCTTCTTTCAATGGGGTTCAGGAACTGCTCATTTGCCAGTCTAGCACTGACTGAAATGAAAGCTTGGCCTCTGCACTTGACTCAGCAAAAGCGTGCTGGGAGATGCAAAAGAGATAAGATAGGGGAACCTATAGGTTTGCCATGGGCTGTCAAGCGTTTCAGGAAATGCAAAACAGAGCAATAGCCCTGAAAGTATTGGTTCTGTACAAAGTTTCACAGACTTGTATTATTACCTTTAGGTCCCCACAAAACCAGGATTTAGATCCCGAGGGTGGACATAACTGTGTGCACTAGGTAACTACAGGTGGTCAACAAGGCTGGACAACTATCAGAGGGGCTTGGGATGGGCCAGCTTTTGCTGTGCCATGTTGGCGCTCACTGTGCCCTGCAGAGGGCGCTCTTGCTCAAAGCTCCGACTTGCCCCATCATTCTGTCTGGTCTTACTTTAGGGGATAGATTCATCAGGCTATCATTATATTTTAATTAGTATCATTATATTATAATTAGTATCATTATAATTTCTTTGATCTTTCATCAGCCTGCAGTTTCTTCTATTTCATGCTTACCAAGAAATCATCTGATTGCAACTTATTTCCTGCTGTGGCCTGTGTGATATGCCCACCGCTGGACTTAAGGTTTTAGTCTCTTGGACAATTCCATTTCTTAAGACAAATTAATCAACTGATATTATACTTTACTAACAACTACTCTAATTATTTGACCAATGTGAATCCACTTATGAAAGACAATTTATGTTTCTGCGTCTGTGAAGCTAGACTTGGGACCAGAGCAAAGTGACTAAAAATAAACATCCTGTCTCTAGGGACAGATGCTTAGTTGTATTGTCGTTGGCTGTCTTCCTTCACTTTCCTTAATTGGTACTATTTATTTTAGTAAATAGTAAACCCCTTGAGAACAGGCATTCTAAAGACTTTAGTACATATGCATAACATAGAATAAGGATTCAAGAAGTATTCAGTGAATGATAGGAGGAGATAATAAAAAGGGTGTGATATTCTTTGAATACTAGTAAGTTAGTAGCAATGCAAACTTTTAACTAAATTTACAAATCACTTTGTGTCTATCTAACGTGTTTTTATTACAAAGTTATTCATAATGCTTTGAAGGTTGAAGACCTTTCATCTGTTTGTTTATACATTATACTAGATATAAACTTGACTGCAGTTGGTATAAAGTAATCCCTTCTTAAGATATTTCTTCTTTTACTACAGTCCTTTTATTGTTTTATGACTATCAGATCTACAAATATTTAGGGGATTGGAAATTATTTTGTCCTTGGCACTAAAAGCTAGTGATAAAAAGCTAGTTATAGCAAGAAGAAACCCATCCTGGGATGAATTCCTTTATTGAAGAATGTGCAAAATTACTCAAAATGAAAGGTATTGATGTTATTACAGATTCATTTCATCACCCAGAAAAATCTACTCTTGGTTTTGAAGCACACACACAACTCCATGAAAATCCTGAGGCAGAAGGGGAAGAAATAATTCTAAGGGAAATGACCTTTTTTAAATGAAGAACATTCAGAGGAAAATGGATGAAGGGAATGATGATAAAAGAAATAAACATGAAAATATTTGGACTTATTCTTGGCTGGACATCCCTGTTAGCTGTGGTTTCTGATTTTACTCTCTCATGAGCCCTCAAGGATATAGCTCAGCTAAGAGAGGAAGAAAGATGGAGGGAAAGAGGGAATGGAAGAGAGAGAGAGAGAAAATGAGACAGGATAAAATATGAGTGTATACATGTGTGTATGTGTCTTAGGGACAAGCAGATGCTTCACAGCTTAATTCTTGCTTTTCCTCAAATTTGAAAACAAAACACTCCATCCTTCTATTGCTGACAAACCTCTGAAACAAAAACAAAATCCTGTCCCCTTTTCCAAACTGTATTGCTGGCTCTGTCACTTGCCTTACCAGAGAGTCCTAGCAGACAAAACCACCAACGTATTTACTTGAGGGCAATTAATTGCTCTTAGCTAACCATCATTATGTCCAAATCAGCTGTCACTTCTGTTAGTTGGACATTTGATGTTAGAAAGGAAACTTTAGCCTCAAGCAGAAAACACCTGGTCGTTATTTTTGCATCACTTTCGGGTGGCACCATTAGGAACAGCTCCCATGCAATATCTTCAAGAACAAATTTTCTTAGCAACCTCTACCCCGTAATTACAGACTACCTGATTATCACCTCCATTTCCTTGATAGAACTGAGTTTGGGAGAGAAGCAATCATTTGGGACTTTTGTTTGTATAGAGAAAGAGGAGTTAGTGCTGTTTGTTTTCATAAGCAAAGAGGAAGTTATCAACCCTGCGGATTCTAAAATTCTAAACCTCAAGAGCTTTTAACATTTCCTCTTTCAGGCAGCAAACAGCTGTTTCTCTTGGGAGGGCTCCTGGAAGCTAACTGAGCTGAACATGGGGTAATGGAATGTGGACTTGAAAAAGGAATGCTAAGCGCTCTCTCTCTCTCTCTCTCTCTCTCTCTCTCTCTCTCTCTCTCTCA
>PVIJ01001248.1:0-102136 GCA_004024925.1 Scalopus aquaticus | reverse complement strand
GACTTTCTCACGCCGTCTGCTTGGGGGCCCTGCTCAGAGGGCCCTGTGACAGGAAGCACAGCTGTGTTCCAGCTGCCTGAGAAACAGCAGCACCAGAAACAGCCCAGTCAGAAACTCCAGCAGCAGCTCCTTCTCCACAGTGCTCTGGGGAGGAATGGAGTTCTCCCTGTTAAGGAAATGGGAGGCCTGTCGAGTGTGCTTCTGTAGCATGGTCTCCTTCCATTAGCACTGCTAGTGGTTCCTTAGCCCCCCACAAGGGTCCTTCCTGTATGGTTTCTGTCACTTGTATTATCACAGCCACCACCGGTGGGCTGTCTTGTCGAGACCCTCAGGGAAAATGCCCGTGCTCCGTGAATAAAGCTGGTGCCCACACAGACGGATCTTCTAGGGTCAAACATGTAGGGGAAACAGGGATTTGAGGACAGGAGGTCAGAACTTAGCAGGTGATCAGTTCAGGCTTCCAGGAATTTAATGTGCTTCTGGGCCCCACAGGGTCGGAGGGAGGGGGGCCTGCCACCTGTACGCAGGCCTGAAGTGGGAAGGGAGAGGGCACACCCTCCAGCTGTGTGTGGTGCTATGCCATTCCCCACTCACTTCCTTAGTAAGACGCCTTTTAAATGCTCCAGCTCAGTCTCAGAGTGCTTTGGGGGAATTCAGAGAATGTTCTCGGCCAGCAGTTGGGGATAGAGTTAGAGGTTGCATCCCAGAAGCTGGAGGTCACAGAAGGCTCCAGATCTCAGCCAGCCCGCCCACAGCCTCCTACATGGTGACTCTCCCCGCATGGACTGCTTCAAAGGGTCAGGTCTGATTGAACCAAACTGGCTTCCCGGCATCATTTCTCACTATTCACCCCATAGCCTTCCTGGTAATAACAGGTAAATAAGCTCAACAACTGCCACCATGATTGTTCAGAGAGCTAGAAGCTAAGATCCAGCCTTGAAGCAGGACTTCATGTATCCTGATCACATCCAGTCTCCCATATGATCTGCCAGCTGAAAAATCCTGGTCAACATATGGAATTCACACCTTCAGTAAGAGTAAAAATAGCACATGCTGAAGCTAGAGAATGCCACAGGCTGTGGTCTTTAAGGGAAAAAAAAAAAACAAAAACCTACTTTTCCTCTTTGGGATTGGGCTAGTCCATATCAAAAACAATCCTGAAAACAAGGTATTGTGTTCAGCTGTAGATGAAACAAGTTATAGGAGCTCCTGGGCCTCCCAAAGAAATGAGGTGAGAGTAAAATACGTGTTGGTGATGGTGGCAACTGCCCTTTTTGAGAGAAATACTAACAGGAGGTTGAAGTCACCCCTGCAAATGAGAAACACTCTGTGGTTATTGTAATAAGCATTGGGGAACAAGTCACATGTGGAAGATGCTTGAGATGGATGCAAATGCACTCTTGACTTGGCTTTGAGGAATGAGATTGAACACTAGAAGTTAGGGTTTCTGTCGTTAGGGGAGAGATTCTGAAATCACAGGGGCAGGAAAGTGTTCTCAGGCGAATCCCAAGCTACCAACATGCAAAATCTAAAGACACTTAGCGAGCCTCATAAAGTGTCTTGCCAAGAAAAAAATGGAACTTTGCCTTTTTGGCTTCCAAAAACAGAGTTTCCATCCAGGTTCCCACTGGAATGGAGAAGTCATTCACATATTTTCCCACCCTTTCTGGTCTCTATGAATCACAATGATTTGATTTTAGCTGGTTATTTAAAAAAAAAAAATGGTCCCTTAAAATCCAGCTAAAGATCAGTCTTTAGGTAAAACAAAGAAGTAGTTTAATTAAAATTAGATATAATATTGCATGACTAATATTATGGAAGAAAAATTATATACCAGAAAAAATGCTGGTAGGAAATAAGATAAAAATCTTAAGTGTGGTTGAGTGATTGCATAAAATAAGCATGTTTTCTATAAAAAAGTGCATTAATGATAAATGGGTAAAATTTAAAACCCCAGGCCCTGTATTTATTTATAATTTTATCTATGAAGAAAAATTTTCATCTCCAACTCTAACTTACAACTACTTGTCAAGTCCTTGCTGTCTGTGTGCGATTAACTGCATAGCAAGGTCCTAGAAGATTACAGTTAATCCTGAATAGTCCTAGGTTAATTTAAAATGTCTACAGTTAGTGGACCTTCCTGGTGGCACAAGGGGTTAAGTCTCAGCACTATAAAGCTATCAGCAGCCACTGCAGCACGAGTTCGATCCTTGGCCAGGGAGCTGACCCACATGGCGCAGCAGACCTCTCCTGTCTCCCCAATGCTCCCCTCAGCCACTGTGTCTCTGGTGAATCCTCTCACCCCCTCATACCTCTAGCCTATACCCCAGCTCTTGTATGCACAAAGAAATAAATCTTAAAAAAAATGTCTACAGTTGGAAACAACCAAGGCCCCACGAAAATAACATAGGCCACTGGGGTCTGTTTCATTGGCTCTTTCTATTAGATTTTAAAACATTAGAAAGATTTGAAGTAATAATCTAGTGATAAGTATTTACTGGTTATCATTTTGGTCCAATTCTCAGTTTTTAAAAATAATACCTAACATTTATTGAATTCTTGTGTGGCAAAAATAGCTGAGTTGACTGCTATAAAGGTATCATCTGCCTGAATCCTTACAACAGTCCTAGAAGGCGTAGTCCAGAATTATCCTCCCATATAGACAAAAGGGGGAGATACAAAAAAGTGAAATCAAGGGTAGCACACTCACAAGTGGGCATAACTGGGATTTGAACCCCAGTCATTTGACTCCAGAACCCACAAGCTTAACCATGAACCTTTGTTGCTTTATGAAGCTATGTGATGTTACAGCTAACTCCTTCTTTGGTGTCGATGTTCAAAATTATCTATTTAAAAATCTATAAAGAATATAAGTATGTACCCTATGGCTTTACAATGGGCATATTCCTATGAATTTCTTCGACATGATTAAGGTGTCCATAAATCTCAAGTTTTAAAAACAAAAGGAGATGCCATTTGCCTGGTAGTTTTCATCCCAAGAGTATGCATTTTAGGAAAATTCTAGAAGTGCAACTACAAAATGAGCGCTCCAGCATCTGTGCATGAGTGCTCAGTTAGAGGTCTTTGGACCTCAGAAGTCATGGTGTATATATAATCCAGCTCTTCAGCTAAGTCAAGTGATTTGCTTAAGATCTGACAACCAGCTAACGATGTGAACAGCACAAAGATATATGTCTAATTTTCTTCTTTCCTTCCTTCCTTCCTTCCTTCCTTCCCTCCCTCCCTCCCTCCCTCCCTCCCTTTCTTTTATTTATACATACAAGTTGGGGTACAGGCCAGAGGCGTGGGGTGGTGAGAGGGTTCACCAGAGACAGAGCAGGGAGCAGAACAGGCAGATCAGAAACACACTGCTGAGGGGAGCAGCAGGCGAGGCAGGGGAGGTCTGCTACGCCATGTGGGATTCTCCCTGGCCGGGCATCGAACTCACGTCGCCATTGCTGATAGCTCCACAGCGCAGAGCTTAACCACTGCGCCACCGGGGAGGCCCATATGTCTAATTTTCTATTTCAGGACCTTTCCATCTGTTTCTTCATCTTAATCCCAAGCACAGATAGAAGCAGTCTTTAATGGAGCAACAGAATTTCAATGATTACCTAAAATCTGATCATTTTAGTCCCAGCAGATATTTTTTCCCTATGCTGGCCTTTAAATATCTTACAGATTTTTTTCAGAGTTTGCCAAAAATAGGTCTATGGAGACCATGAAATGTTTTGTTTGTAAGAGAGGAAAAGAGATAAAAACATAACTTAAAAAAAATGGTGGCTATGCAGGAAAATAATGATATGGGAAATTAAATCCCATGGCTTGAGGTTTGAAGCTGATAACTTTTCTTGACCCCAGTGGAAGATATTTTTCTTTTGTGTGAGCACAAAATCTTTGGCTATGCCTTTTCTCTTCTTTTGAAGACCATCTCTTCCCTTCATTAGCACAGGGTAGAACAGGTGGTAATAAATCTAATCTGGGATTTAAATTTAAAATCTCTTCCTCTCGACCATGTTATAAAGGACCTGGCTCCAAGCTGGATAGTACTGTGAGTTGTCTTGGCCCACAGAGGCCTGACACACAGACTAATGCCTGTGGAATGAGGGGCCGTTACCCACCAACAGCCTTGGGTGTGGGAAACTATTCCTTCAACTCAGGGAAAGCAGCCCAAACTCTGAGAAATTTGATCTTCTTTTGCCAAAGAGCCGGCTACAAGATTCTGGGTTCCATCACTATTATTATAACCATAGGGGAAAAAAATGACTTAATTGTAAACCAATGACCTCACCCTAATAATCATGTTCTAATCATTTCTAAAGAAAGCTGCCTTCTTCATTCCTGCCAACTTGCAAATGAAACAAATTACATTGGAACATGAGTATATTCATTAGCGATTATTCCATGAAAATAGTGAGCATTTGAATTGACCCTAGATTTAACCCAGACTAAAACTGCAATGTAACTTCAGGCCAAGTGTTGTTCGGGAGAATGTTCCATCCCAGGCTTGAGCATACAAGTGCTTCTCCTCCTCAGAGAGACACTGGATCAGGTTAGAGAAGGGAAATCATTCAACAAGAACACTCCTCATGTTAGAAATGGGAACTGCTTAGTTTAGAAACTTTGAATGACATATCTATAATTTAACTCTGTATTTTTCTTTCTTTTTAAAAAGATTGATTTATTTATGCATACAAGAACTGGGGTGTAGGCCAGAGGTGAGGGGAGTGAGAGGATTCAACAGAGACAGAGTGGGGAGCAGAACAGGCCGACTGACTGAAATAGACTGCTGAGGGGAGCAGCCAGGGAGACAGGAGAGGTCTGCTGTGCCATGTGGGTTAGTTCCCTGGCCGGGGATCGAACTCAGGCCGCAGTGGCTGGCAATAGCTTGATAGTGCTGGGACTTTAACCCCTGACCCAACAGGGAGGCCCTATATTTTTCTATGGGAAAGAACAGCACATGTCTAAGTCTAGTCTCTTACTGTAACCAGCCAATGTCCTGGGAGACTGAACTGATGTAGGCGTAATGGCAGCTGGAGGGCTGGGGGCCTGCACCTGAGTGCTACTGACACCCCAATATCCATCATGTCCTGTGTGGTGTGTGCAGGAGCAGCTGTGTGAGGTGCAGGCAGGAGCGAGGTTTGCTGGATGTCTAGGCCATTCCCTTTGAGGTGGGGGAGCGAGGAGTAAATGTGGAAGGAAGAAGAATCAAGTAGCACTGTAGAGAATGACAACATAGCTGAAAGGTATTTTTTTTTTTTTTTACATACAAGCTGGGGTACAGGCCAGAGGCGTGGGGCAGCGAAAGGGTTCACCAGAGACAGAGCGGGCAGCAGAACAGGCAGATCAGAAATACACCACTGAGGGGAGCAGCGGGCGAGGCAGGAGAGGTCTGCCCCACCATGTGGGAATCTCCCCGGCCGGGCGTCGAACTCACATCGCTGCTGCCGACAGCTCCACAGCGCAGTGCTTAACCACTGCGCCACCGGGGAGGCCCCTGAAAGTTATTTTTATTAACCATTTTGAGCTGATCTCTGTCATTGCTAAGAAATTGATGAGCAAGTTTCCACTTTCACAGATGAAAAGGCTAACCCAAAAAAGGGACAAAGATGGAAGCAGAGTGACTTGCTGGAGCCTTATCAGCTTGTCTGACAGGACCTGGAGGAACCTTTGAAATGTCCGCTACCTGCTCCTGACCTCTGACTATGATTTGACCAGAATTTGGACAGCAAGAAAGTTAAAGGGAGGAAACCAGCTTCCCCTTCCTCAGTAGTACAGCTGTCTGGGCATCTTTCACATCCATGCCCTGGGGCAGGGGGGAGCACAGGATTTGGGGAGTCAGAGCTGAGCCTGCACCCCATCTACTGAAACACCTCAAGATCAAATCTTAGTGATTGTGGGTGAGTACTATTACCACACCGTGTTATCATTGCTTTTAGGGAACGCCAACACCTCCAAATTACGTAGCCACCCTCAGTCACTATAGAATAATCCTCACCTTAGCCCAAAAATGCTTAGAAGCAGTGAACCAAAATCTAATCAGATAAGTTGTGAAGTCCCTTAAAGCGGGATCCAGTGATAGAGCTGATGTAATTCTAAGATTCCCCGTGGAGCTGATTACGCAGCACGACAAGCTCACAGGCCAGTGAAGAGCTCGGCCTTCCCAGGGTCACAGTTTGGGTCTCTGCTTCTGTCTCAGGCGGCCCAGCTTCCTGTAATCTGTCTGCTAATTTGCCCAGAGAAGGACAATTCCCAGAGTGATTTTTTTGAGCTGCTTTTGAGCTGACACATATTGATCGGTCCTTAACTATCGGGTATAGAAGCTGAGCCAGTAGGTGAGAAATGTATGTGGCTGTGATTAGGGGAGGAGCAGAGTCACTAAGCAAATATTGATTGAGAACCCACTACCAGCCATGTGTTTTCGTAGTCTGGAAATACAACAGTGAGCAAAACACATAAAAAATTTCTTCTTTCATTGAATTTACAATTGTGTGTGTATATGTATTAGGGATGGTAGTGGAAAAGATACGATGGACAAAATGAATGGAACCTTTTATATGGTATGTTAGAAGGCATTAAGTGGTTCAGAGTGAAATGAGGAAAAGAGCGTAAGAGATTCTGAGATGGGAGGTGATGGGTACAATTTATTTTTTATTTTTTATTTATTTTTATTTTTTTTAAAGATTTATTTTTATTTATACATACAAGCTGGGGTACAGGCCAGAGGCGTGGGGCGGCGAGAGGATTCACCAGAGACAGAGTGGGGAGCAGAACAGGCAGATCAGAAATACACTGCTGAGGGGAGCAGCGGGCAAGGCAGGAGAGGTCTGCCCCACCATGTGGGATTCTCCCCGGCCGGAGTCAAACTCGCGTCGCCGCCGCCAACAGCTCCACAGCGCAACACTTAACCGCTGCGCCACCGGGGAGGCCCTGATGGGTACAATTTCAATAAAGTGATAAGAGAAAATCCAGTGAGAAGGTGACAGTTGAGTTCAGGAAAAGTAGCAATCCCGAAGGCTATGTGGCAAGAGCCCATCAGGCTAAGGAATGGCAAGTATAGAAACTCTGAGCTAAGGGCCTCCCCGGTGGCGCAGCAGTTGAGCGCTGAGCTGTGGAGCTGTCGGCAGCGGCGACGCAAGTTCGATGCCCGGGGGGTGGGGCGGGGAAGAATCCCACATGGTGCGGCAGACCTCTCCTGCCTCGCCCACTGCTCCCCTCAGCAGTGTATTTCTGATCTGCCTGTTCTGCTCCCCACTTTCTCTGGTGAACCCTCTTGCCGCCCCACGCCTCTGGCCTGTACCCCAGCTTGTGTGTATAAATAAAATAAAATCTTAAAAAAAAAAAAGAAACTCTAGGACCTCTGTGATGCCCATTTTTAGGGTGTACCCTCTATGGAACCCTGTCTCAATGGTGTCCACTGGAATTGTGTCATGAACAGTATTTGGTGGGAAATAGGCAGATCAGTTATGGGGCAGAGACATTCTGGAAAGAGTAAGGGAGCCAGAGGAAATAGGTGGAGTAAGAGGAAACAGAGGGGACGGATATTTACAGACTTTTCTAAGTAAGTATGTGAAAAAGCAAGCTGGGTATATAAGGATTTTTTTTTGACAGATCCATTGCTCATGACTACTGATAACTGCATATTCTAAAAATGCTTGGGATGTGCCCAGGCTCCTTGGGTCTGTTAATTTATAAGAAAGTTGCATGAGGGAGACAAGTCTTGGCCTGGTCATTTTTCAATTCTTCAGTATCCTATTGCTTCCATCAGAACCAATGCTAGTTATAACTTGAGTTTGCTGTATATTTGGAATATTCAATTCTGCTCTGCAAGACAAGCAAATAAGTAGGATGATGAAATCTTCGGGCATAGAGTATAAATTAACTAGTTCCTCATGAAATATAGACAAACTTGTAGCATGTGTTAAATACAGATAGAATTTAGTATATGCTAAGAGAGATTAAAAACAATAGAATAAATGGATTAACTGATAGAACAAATAAGAATGTTACCTAAAGGTAGAAATGGCTAGAGTTATCAAGTTATTTCTTGATTCTGGTACTTTGGACTGACAACTATGCCACTCCCACATTATTAGCTACTCATAGGTAACCATCAATATGGATCCATTGTGACCCATGGTGGTAGGCTGTGCACAGATAAAATCTATGGCAGTTCAGCAAGCTAACTGGCAAGCTCCAGATATTGGCCAAGGGCCCCTGTCCCTGAATCTCTCCAATAGAGCAAATGTGTGTCATTGGCCCAGAGCCTTCCCTCAGCAGACTCTCTTACTCGAACATGAACTCTGGTCTCATAACCACCCCATCAGTATGGAGAAAGAGACACATAGGACATGAGGATCTTCATAATCCAGGATTTAGGGTGCTGTCACTTCTTCCACGTCATCCTCATAAACTGAACCCCAAGTCTTTCCACTTGCTTGTCTCTGTGTGTTTTAAGTCAATTTAATAAGCTGTGCAAAGATTCCAGCATCTTGGTTTGTCTGGGAATTGTCCTGTTCCATCACCTCTGGGGGAACGCAGGATAATTCCCCCACATCACCATTTCTTCCCACACCCTTAGCACGCAAGTACTGAGCCCAAGGGGCTATGAAGTTAATAGTCCCCATGCGAGGTTATTATTTCCCGAATTCTGACATTCACAATGAGTGAACACGGTCCTTCAGAGACCTCGAACAGAAGGAAGCAATTTTGAAACATAAAAAGAAAATAAGCCTACTGTGTCTCTGTAAGTATCTTTTATATTTCATTAATTGTAAGAGACATTTCAAAATTTGACTTATTTTATCCACCTATAAGTTTAAAAATGTGGGGTCTAGAAATACCATGTAACTAGCTAAGGGGGAAGATTCAAGGCCGATTTGGAAGGACTAAGACTTGTTTCAAGAGGGAAGGCCTTGACTCATGAATTTTCTTCCTTCTATTTGTATCTACTATTATTTACTAATTATGATTGCGAGAAACATGTTAGTGCTGGTCCCTTTGAATATGGGCTGAAGTTGGGAATTGCGGGTTTGACTCATCTTAAGATGTCAGAGTTAGCCACAGGGCTCCTGGACGTGTGATTAAAATCTGCAAACTGCAGAGTTAGTATACAACTTAGACATTTAAAACCAAACACTGATACATATTTTTAAAATTATACAGTTTCTAATCAGTTTAACATGTTCTGTGGAGAAATCATGCTGAAAAAGCATAGTGTTATGGAGTTATCCCTCCACATTTGAGTAGGTCAAAAAGGACAGAAGGGGTTATAGTAATAGAAAATATTTTTTTGATTAGAGTTTATTTTTCTGATTTTGTCTTTTCTTTCAACGAGTTGATTACCTTTGACCAGATTGAGTATATGATTATATTAGGTCAGCAATCAGAGTCTGTTAATTTACTTAGAGTACCCCCTCCCTTCACCATCCATGGATTGTCATTAAATTTTCTGTTCTTTGTAGAATAGAGGTTAGCTATGTGGATAGAATGGACTTACATTGTTATGACACAAGTCTGAGACATGCGCACTGTTTTCATCAGAAGTCCAGTTTCATGGTAGAGGCACCAGAAGAAGAAAGTGGGCCCCATGGCTTGTCAGGAGCTAGTTAACAGATTCTCCAAAGTTAATTCTATTCTCCTATAAGCTTGGGTCAAAAATAGCCCATGCACTGAGGGTGAAATTTAGATATTTTCAGAACACTTGAGACTCAGGATTTTCAGGCCCTACAAGGTTTTCTTACTGGGCCTTCGTTCCAGCTCCACCACCATCTTCTTCTCCTTACCTCTCCAAGTTAACTCAGTTAAGCCAAAACATACTCAGTGTGAAGTTAAAGGTCAACCTCAGCTGCCTTGCAGATATGTCAGAGCAGAAGTCAAGTATGGATATTCAGTATGAATATCACACACACACACACACACACACACACACGCACACACACGCACAGAGACACATGACCAACTTCAAACTTACAAATCACTTGAATCAATTTAAAACTAATATTTGCTAAGTTTCCTAGATTTTTAAATTAAGATGTTTTGAAAAGTGTACATTGCAATAGAAATAAATAATTCCTTTCAAAATGGTTTTGCTTTAAAGCTATATGTGCAACCCTTCAATTAAGCTGAAGTTCTCCTTGTAAAGAATTCACTATTCAAAGAATTATTCTTTTCTTTTTGTGTGAATCAGATAAATGGTAAAAGGGCATTTAGATAGTTTAAATCAATGTGTAATTAATTGCTGGATGTCTCTCTCTCTCGCCTGAAAGCACCAGAAAGGTAAGATGTGATTCTTGTACTTCTTATAGCATCAGTGAATGGTGCATACATTTTAAAGATATGGCTGGATATTTCGGTGGATGGAAGAATTAAAAGAAGGGAAGAAGGGGGAACGAAGGTAAAAGTTGGGTGACCTAGGGCTCTAACCTGCCAGAAAGCTCCAGGCAGACCTCAGGGAACACATACAGCCTGACTCTCCAGCTCGGCACCCTAGAATACCCAGAGGAGGCTGGACTTTGGTGTCAGACAGACTTAGATTCAATCTTTGTTCTGCCCTTGCCTGTGGCTAATTACTACTTAATGTCTCCGAGTTTCCTCATCTATAAACTGGAGAGAATACCATTTGCATCAGATCTTTGTCATAAATATCAAATAATAGACTCTCCATAAAAGCCTTTATCTTCATGCCAAGCTCAGAGTCCTGAATAAAGAAGCACTAACTAAATGCTCATCTTCAAGTGGCAAAGGCTTTAGGAGATTTAAGTGCTGGGTGATGCAAAGCAGGGCTGAAGGGCGAAAAGCTATGTGTCAAATACTCTGATTTTCCTTCCCCAAGTCTTTGGCACAGAGATATAATATTTTCTTGTCTTCAGCTATCTTTTGAAGGTCAATTCTGTCTATGGATCTAAGGTTCACTCCCACATTTATTTATTTATTTATTTTAATTTTTTAAAAAGATTTATTTATTTATGCATACAAGCTGGGGTACAGGCCAGAGGCGGGGGTCAGCGAGAGGGTTCACCAGAGACAGAGTGGGGAGCAGGACAGGCAGATCAGAAATACACTGCTGAGGGGAGCAGCGGGCGAGGCAGGAGAGGTCTGCAGCACCATGTGGGATTCTCCCCGGCCGGACATCGAACTCGCATCGCGCGCTGCCAACAGCTCCACAGACAGCTCCACAGTGCAGTGCTCAACCGCTGTGCCACCATGGAGGCCCTCACTCCCACATTTAACTGTCTTTTGCACAGTTGGATGCTCTATTTTATACTTTTTTAAAAAAATAATTTTTGTAATGCTCAAGGTTAACATATATGACAACTTCAAGTGAAGAATCTCAAACTAGTGTCTCCTGGCAGGGCTCCCCATGTTAATTTCACTTCCATTCTCTCAAACTGCCAATTTGAAACCTCTGAGTTAGCCACCCGTGACCCCCCTAAAACAGTGGGCAAACCTAAGCCTCTTGAGTCGCTAGATTTGAGTCTAATCTGAACATGAACACTTACCTGTTGTTGAGTGAATGAGCTTGCTATTTACTTCTACCAAAACCTGTTTCTCTTATTGAATTTGGAAGCAGCTCTCCTCCGCTTAGTTATTAAAGCTCGAAACCTCAAAATCATCCTTGGCAACACCTTCTTTCTCAGTGACTACATTCAGCAAATTTGGTGGCTCCTGTTTCTCCTTCTTTATATCATCTATCACCTTCTTTTGCCTTCCTATACCTGCCACCACAACTCATACAGGATAAGACCATGAACTTCAGGGTCAAACAGATCTGTGTTTGAGAGCACTCTCTGTCACTTTGTAGTGTGTTGCTGGACACGTTACTTAACCTCCCTAAACCTCTTTCCTCATCGAGCAAAAGGGATAATAGTAGTACCTATCTCACATGGTTGGGATGGGGGGATGATTTCTAGAGTCTGTGACAGTGCCCAGCTTCTCATTGCTACCCACACCTGCATATCATAGTCACAGTGTCTTTCCCACAGTGCTGGAATTTCTTCTAGAACATTATTGCTGGAGAGACCATTTTCTCAGGGATGGGTGGATCCCATCCCAGTAAATCTGATTTACTTATGACTAAGTTTAGTTGTTATAAAGTTCATACTTTTATTGAACTGAGGTTCCCCTCTTAGTCATTTTCACCATTTAGAGTAATAAAGAATCCACTGGAATAATTTTCCACATTACAACAACCTTTTAAGTCTATGAAGTCATCTCCCATCCTCCAATTTTATTTTGCATCTTATAGATTGTTGAAATTTTCCTTTTAACATTCTCTGGTCAGCTCCACCTTATAAACGTGCTTCCTAAAGTACGTTATCCTAGCTGATCATGGAAATGAAATGGATTAAGAGGGGGCAAAACAATTTTGAAAAAGAAGCATAAAGTTGGAGGAGTCACACTTCCAATTTCAAAATTCATTACAAAATTACAAAAATTAAGACAGTGTAGTACTAACATAAAGATAGATATATAGATTTATGGAATAAATTGAGTGTCCAGAAATAAAATCTAATATGTCTGGTCAATTGATTTTTGACAAGGGTGACAAGATAATTTAATGAACAAAGATCAGTCAATTCAACAAATGATGATGGGCTAATTGGATATCCTTATGCTTTCAAAGTCACCTTTCTCATTCCATACACAAAAGTTAACTCAATATAGGTCTTAAATGCACATATGAGTTAAAACTATGAAACTCTTAGAAGAAAATATCGAAGGAAATCTTTATGATCTTGGTTGAGGCCATGGTTTCTCAGATATGACACTGAAAGCACAAACAACAAAATGTAGACTTTACAAAATTAAAAACGTTTGTGTGGCAAACAAAGCTAACAAGGAAATGAAAAGATAATTACAGACTGGGAGAAAATATTTCAAATTATATATTTGACATGAAACGTGTATTCAGAACATATAAAAAAACCTTTTGACCTTCAGTAATACAAAGACAAGGCAACTAAAAGTGTGAAAAAGATCCTTGAAGATATTTTCCTAAGAAAGACATACAAACAGACAATGAGGGGGGCCTCTCCGATGGCTTGGGATTAAGTCTCAGTGCTATCACCACTACGGCCTGAGTTCGACCCCCAGCCATGGAGATAATCCATATATGGGGCAGCAGACCTCTCCTGTCTCGCCTGCTGCTCCCCTTAGCAGTGTATTTCAGTAAATCCTCCTGTTCAGCCCATTCTTGTCTTTGATGAATCTTCTTCCACCCCTCCACACCTCTAGCCTATACCCCAGTTCTTCTATGCAATTTTTTTCAAAAAAGGACAATAAGCACATGAAAAGAAGACATCACTAGTTGTTAGGGAAATGCAAATCCAAATCGCAATGAAATATCAACACACACCCCCTAGGATTGCTGTATCAATAACAAGTGTTGTCAAGATTGTGGAGAAAATGTAAATATCTATTCCTGGTGGGACTATAAAATGGTGCAGCAACTTTGGAAAACTATTTGACAGTTCTTCAGTGCTAAACAGAGCTACCAAAAGACCTAACAATGATACTCCTAGATATATCTTTCCTTGAGCTATTGATAAAAACATTAAATAGGACAGAGCTGAGGTGAAAGACTAGAGGAACATCAAATTCTCACCTGAAGACAGACACGGCTAATGGCTCTAGCTAACTAACCATGAACTGATCCAGTGGCTGCACCTTATTGCACCCTCTTTAGGGTACCTTTCTATCTCTCCCCTCAACCTACTTGACAAACTCAGATCCTATGCCACCTCTTTCATAAAGCATTCACTCATCACGCAGACACTTTTTCTACCTAATTTGTTATGATATTTTGTTTGTATTACTCTCGTGACAATTGTCTCACACTGCTTTGAATTGTAATTGTTCATGCTTGTGTTTCAGCACGTTTAGACCATAAGAACAAAAGGGGGGATTGTGGTTTCTTGAATATATTTGACTCTTAGAATTTAATATTTATTTTTTTAAAGATTTATTTATTTATGCATACAAGCTGGGGTGTAGGCCAGAGGTGTGGGGTGGTGAGAGGATTCTCCAGAGACAGAGTGGGGAGCAGAACAGGCAGATCAACGGAAATACACTGCTGAGGGGAGCAGCGGGCGAGGCAGGAGAGGTCTACTACGCCATGTGGGATTCTCCCCGGCCAGGCGTCCATCTCCCGTTGCCACTGCAGACAGCTCCAAAGTGCAGCACTTAACCGCTGCACCACCAGGGAGGTCCAGAATTTACTAATATTTAATAAATTTTATAAATAACATGGATCAATACAGTATTCAGTGTTATTAAGCATACTATTAAGTCTCCACATCTTCAAGGGTGATCTATTTGAAAAAATATGATATATATCTAAATTACATTTGGATATAAATACATCTCTGAATATATAATATATTCAAACATTAATTGGAATAGTCCATATCAAAGACCCTGCTCTAGTAGCTACGTCATCCCAATCTTCTTCAGTTATTTTTTTTTAAGATTTATTTATTTATGCATACAAGTTGGGGTACAGGCTAGAGGTGCGGGGCGGCAAGAGGGTTTACCAGAGACAGAGTGGGGAGCAGAACAGGCAGATTGACGAATCTCCCTGGCCAGGCATTGAACTCGCATCGCTGCTGCCCACAGCTCCACAGCGCAGCACAGCGCCTAACGGCTGCGCCACCGGGGAGGCCCCCAATCTTCTTCACTTATTGATGAAATTAATGTGCAGCAACATCACACATTGTATGTTCAAAGTTTTGAGGATGAATGAACTTACTAGCTTGGGATTTAATGCTTCTTGCATTTGCATTTTTCCTATTTGGTTTATGCTAGTACTGGCCCAATGTTTGGGTGACTGCTCTGTCTCCTCATGTTTCCCCGGTGCTTACCGGTGGGGTGTTGTTCTGACTGTGTTCTTCCATCCTTAGGTTCTACAGGGATGGAACCCAACAAACCTCTTCTCTCTGTTCCATGTCACAGAACCATCTTAATGGCAGGGTGGAAACAACTATTGTGGAATTCAACATTTCACAGGCTGGAGTTGAAACTATAAGTATAAGAGCCCACCATGTGCTCATAACACTGTTCTAGATGTTGCAGACAAATCTGTAAACAAGGCAAATAGCCTCTACTCTTAAGGAACTTACATTGTATGGGAGGAGAGAGAGTCAAAACAACTGCACATAGAAGCTTTTCTGACAGTTATTAAGAATATAAAACAACATGATATGTGAATTCTAGATTGCCTGTTTTTAAAGCTAGAATCCCTAGGACCACAGTGAACATTTGCACACTATTCATTCACATCTCAGATGTCCCTACTTATGCCAATATATGTTCAGCATTTCTACCTCCCCAGTAGCCAGTCAACACCTCAGATCACCCATACCCCAAACCCCCCTGCTCAGTTATCCAAAATGTTCTTGGGTTTATTCTCCTCCTGTAGATTTAGGGATTAATCTGAATCCTCTAAAGCAATCAGAGTAATCTCTGTTCTCTTTGATTGAGATTGTTTTAGACAGAGGCATAAGACCCAACCCTTGCTAATGAGATTTGAGGTCTGAACTTGGTTCATAAAAAAGAAAGACCTGAAAAGAAGGGGTGATCTTTTCTACCACTATAAATGAGGTGACATCCTTGGCAAGACACCTATACCTGAGACAATCATTTTGCAGCCCCCAAGAAGCCAGCACGGTACACTGCTATATGCCCAAGTACACACAGAAGGGAAGGAAAGAAACTATCCTCTTGATGACATTGCGTTATCATGGAATTGTCCAGCCCTGGAGGCATCTCACTTTGGGTCTAGTTGTCATTTGACATAATGCCTTTTCTGTTACCAGCAGCCTAAAGCATTTTATCAGATAAAAGTAGATACAAATGCACATATATAATGAGCATTCTGACTGATTGATTAAATGGATATGTAGGCATAAATTACCTCCCCACCCCATTTATGATTGTCACATTTATTTTTAACCTCAGGCAAAAGCTACTGTAGAATTAGACAATTTCAGCGTTGAAAATAAATATCTGAACTTATGAAAATAAAAAAAACAACTTAATATATAGTGATACTACATTAAAATAAAATAGATGCTTACAAATTTGCTAACTGCTTAAGATGAAATAAGGCATCAAACAAGCCAATTTTTCTTTAAGTTCTTTAATAAAAAAAATCTGATGTTGGGGCCAGTCTTTCATTTTATCACTGGAATAAATTGAGAATAGCCATTGCAATCAATTGCCTGTTTGTTCCCCCAGAGAGCTCTCTCACAAGCATATATTATGTATGGAGATGAGAGGAGAACTGGATTCTTTTATGTACTGTCTTTTTCTTCTAAACTACAGTTCCTCCATTGGCTCTGCTTTTAAAAAAAATGAAAGCAAAAATGCTAAATTATTGCTGTCAGAAAACAGCTTTCTCTAAAAATGAAATGCCAATTGTCTTGCAAATATTTTCTGTTTCTCATTTGCAAGGTTCTTTTGGTCACTTGGATATAGTCAAAGCTTCTGATATTTATAAAGATTTGTTAATTTTTTTTTTTTTTTGAGAAAGACCAGAAAGGCAGTCACAACCTCACTGGGTTGTTACTTAACAAGTCAACCTTTGTTATTAAAGGACAGACAGGAAGAAATTGTATTTATGAAAAAACCTAAATGCATAAATTTACTTCTGTAAGAGTAACTCTACTAACAAGCTTTGGTATATTGCAATTTGGAACACACTATAACTAGTATCTGAGGCATAGGGGGTAGAGGTGATGCAGAATGATCTCCATAAAAGGGGGAGGAGCAACGCGACCCAGAGAAATGGCACCATTTTCTCACTTACAAGCAGCTACTTGGATCACCAGTCCCAGTGTGCCATGAACTGGATTTCCTGATCAAGGGAACTACAAGGAATTAGGGGTGGAGCTTAGTGGACCAATACAACAGGAAGGCATGTGGGAATATCTTGTTTTGCTTCTCTGACTTTTATTTGCTCCTTGGTACTGCTGGGAAGGCTACTTGGAGGAGATATGTGGAGGAGAGACATGTAGAGATAATTGGAAAAGACACTTGGGTGAGAGACACAGGGGAGGCTGATAAGGTCGTTGTCTTGATTTGTATATTTGTGTCTCTCCTGTCCCAGACTTGCCTGGCCGCTCTTGCCCCTTTCCTGTGGTTCCCCGCCAGAAGGTACCTTAGACTTGTACCAAATTTTTGTGTTCCATTTCCTGCCAATATTTTTGGCTGGACATTTGCCCATGATGGGATTTGTAATTTGGGGAGTTTTAAGGGGAAACCAACATTCTTTCTTCTTTTCTCTCCCTGCACACCAATTCTATTAAAGACCTTTCGTGCCAAAAGTTTCTTCCTTTACCTTTGTGCACACAGATGGCTGGATCACTTTCAGAGTCTGTACTGCTTAAGTTTGGGGCCCCTTAGTCACACACTAACTGAGGGAGTAGATAGAATAGTGAGGGAAACTGCACACACACTTAAAACACAGTTCTTTTTTCCTCCATAGCCAATGGCACTTCTTACTAGTATCATCTGCTGGTTTATTCCTTCTATCTTACAACCTGTAAAGGGCAACAATAATATTTCTTCCTGCTTGCTTTCTCTAACCCCAAGCCCTCAAGGGCCTTTGGGAGATAGAAAGTGTCCTCCAGGGCCTCCCTGGTGGTGCAGCGGTTGGGCGCTGCACTGTGGAGCTGTCGGCAGCGGCGACGCGAGTTCGACGCCCGGCTGGGGAGAGTCCCACATGGTGGGGCAGACCTCTCCTGCCTCGCCCGCTGCTCCCCTCAGCAGTGTATTTCTGATCTGCCTGTTCTGCTACCCACTCTGTCTCTGGTGAACCCTCTCGCCGCCCCACACCTCTGGCCTGTACCCCAGCTTGTATGTAAAAATAAAAATAAATAAATAAATAAATCTTTAAAAAAAAAAAAAAAAAAGAAAGTGTCCTCCAGCTGTCTGGGAGGAAGAGAACTGTGGAGGCACTATTGGTCCTCTATACACATATCCAGTTTTTAGAAAGGAATCAGTGTTGGTTTCTTCCGCTTCCACATATATTGTTTCCTAAAATAGTTTACTGGAAAGGGACCTTAGTTCATAAGTGTTTAGAAAAGATTTTAGTAAAATAGTTCCTATCAGTTTAAAAAGAATAGAATCATGTCCATCACCTGTCCCAAGTCTTACTAGTCTTACTTGCCTGGGAGTGTAAAAATTCTTTAGAGTGCTAAACAATGGAAATAATGGTTTGGGGAAACCTCTTTTATTGATTTATCAATGCAACTTAACACAGAAGGCTTACTATACCTGTCTTCCATGTAGTTCTGTGAAATCTTGGTACTGACAAAGTGATATTTTAGATCATGTAATGATGGACGTTCTCAATTTCAAATAGCCAAAGCAGTGTAAGTTATTGAAGCTGATATTTAAAATGCAAATGGTCATGGGTCTACCAAAATTTTTGGTGGTATATTTGATAAATGTATACATCAACATTTTATAATAATTTCAGATATTTGTCACACTGTATTGACAAAGGTAAGTAAAATCAATTTTTTCAAAAATCAAATCATATGTATTTTTGCAATTATCGCCAATCCTTATCTCATCTCAAATTATCTACCTCTTAATAACAAAAATAAACTCACTTTAAATTATGACGCAATTTTAGAAATCAAATTGAGTTACATGAGCAAACACATTTTAGGAAATAGAGAAGTTTAAAGGTCAGTACTTGATAGATTCTGATGCATCGCATGTGACTTCTTGCACACATGTGCCCCTAGGTTTGAACTCAAGTCTTGCTTATGAGTGAACTACATTATGATGCAAACTGCATCTTTTTAGACAAAGAGGAGCTTTTTCCGCCAGCATAATTAGAGATGCTAAACTTTTAGTGACACAGCACTCTGATTGAAAGCACTGTTCTGAGAGCTTTGTAAATATTAACTCATGTAATCCTAACTATAGTCCAATGAGGAATCATTATTCTGCCCCCACTCCACATTTGGGGAAACTGAGAGCCCATCAGTGGAAATACTGGCATTCAAATCCTGCCAGCCAGGTTCTCAGTGCGTTTATGCTTTTGATCACTGTGCTGATTTTAATCACTGTGCCTCTCCAGAAACATTTTCAAATCTCAGGTCTTCTTAGAAAGTTCTCAGGATCACCCCCTTCTTACCCTGGCCACACCCAGGATAACTTCTGTTTGAGGATGATGATGAAAATATTTAGTAACATTTAGTTGCCTTTCATCTGAGAATCAATTTGCAAGTAAAATGTTATTATCCTCATTATATAGATAAGGATGGGAGGAACAAAGGTCAGTCAAGAGAAAATGAGACAAAGCTGGAAATAGAAGCCCCCATCCCTATGATCTAATGTGAGAAATTTAATTCCCAGGAGTCCTTTAGTAAGCAGATTTGGAGGGGGAGCGCAGGGAATGTCATTGATGGGGGAAGGGGGAGGAAACACCTGAAATGAAACACCCTTCCTTACAATAATCACACTTATAAGGTAATGGAGGCAAAATGGTTTTATATATTCATCCCATATTTTCTATGTGGGGATAGCATATCATCACGTACATGGTCATAATTGTAATGGTGTGGGTTTGAACTTGAAAAACCAGTTGCGTATCTTTGGAGAAGTCAGAGGTTGATGTAGTTCCACCTGGTTGGAGATCCCAGAAGGGCTCTGGGCCCAGCAAGTGTTAAGTATCCTGGGCGGCTCCTCCTCAGGGTGTGTGCCCATTTTCCTTTCCAGTTTAGGAGCCTGAAGTGAGACCGGTCACACCCAGTTCTGTGCTGGCACAGTCCCTACCAAAAGAGTAGCTTGGTTCATTTGTCTGGTTCTTGGTTTTAATTTAAATGCAGAGGAAAATTTGTGAAATAGTTTCACGTTGCTAGGTTATGAAAGACAGTGATATTGATTGTGTCTGGAAAAAAATCCCAATTGTTGATTTATCTCCACCAATTCACTCTTCCTAAGCTACTTCAGGGTACCCTTGGCCTGGAACCCCATTTGCTATTGTGATCCATGGATGCCAAGGAGGTAAAACAAAATATAGTTGTCCCACAAGAATAGAGAGACCACAGGTGGGGAGAAATAAGAAAACTCCTCTTGCTCTCATATTTAAGAAAAGGGAAATGAAAGCTCTGTAAAGGAAAATATTCTAATTTTTCACTTTTATTTTGTGGGTGACAAAGAAAATAGAAAGGAGGAAAATGGAGAATGGGAATGAAGAAAGATGACGGTTAGCATTCAGATTGAATTTGTGCCCCAATTTGCACAAATACTGGGGGGGGGGATGAGTGAGAAGCAAGGATGGACTTGGAGAAGCTTGGAGAGCAGAGGAGAGGTGGGATGGAAGCTCACTGAAGCGTTTATTTTTCAAAAAGATTTATTTATTCATGCACACAAGAGGTGGGGTGTAGGCCAGAGGTGCGTGGGGGGAGGGGGGTGAGAGGACTCACCAGAGACAGAGTGGGGAGCAGAACAGGCAGATTGACTGAAATACACTGCTGAGGGGAGCAGTGGGTGAGTCAGGAGAGGTCTGCTGCACCATGTAGGAAGGTCCCTGGTGGGGATTGAACTTGTGCTGCAGTGGCTGCGGATAGCTTCATAGGCTGAGACTTAACCCCTTATGCTACCAGGGAGGCTCTCACCAAAGCATTTTAACTGACCTATATTGCCATTTCCTTCTGCTCACCACTGTTACCACTGACCTTTGAAATTCTAATTAGCCAATGAATCACTGTTCACTGTCCCAGCTACTCACCAAAGGAAAATTATGCTCCTGGTTGTAGCCAAAGCAATATCACCCCACTTCTAGGTGAACTAAAAATCAATCTTGGAGGTTAAGGGTTCCTGCCTAGTGTCTTAAATAGTTGCAGTAAATTCTTGGGAACACAGGTCATTCTCAAAATTAAGCAATCCTGTAAAACTTTTGTCTTAAAAATCAGAATTTTGATATGTTCCCTAAAATCTTTAAAGTGCAGAGAATTTCTCTCTATTGACTTCATTTTTAGTTTCACTCTGTTCTGTTTCAAATCTATTCACTTACTTCTACACAGCTATGCAAAATATATCTGTGCAAATGGGGACATAAATTCAGTACTAAGCAAGCTCTGTTGAACCTTTGTCATGTTAATACCAGTCACAAATGAAAGTAAAATTTTATTTTTAGATTTAACCTCGTAAATTGCCCAAAAGCAATTTTTTATTTCCAGCCGATTTATTTGAAGAAAATAGGCTCAGATTTATTGAATCTGTTAATAAAAAAAAAATTAAATGACCTCCTGTAGTTTTGCTGCTATTTATTGATTTCTTTCAAATTTAGCAAGCAATTCAATCTGCACTAAAGCGTGTTGAATGAAATAGATTGCGAATGTAAAAATGAAATGAACATTTAGAAAGCATTTTCAAGTCCCAGAAAGTAGCTTTAATAAATGAGAATAAATTAAATTTGCATCACTGGAAAAAAAGAGGTAGGGTTTTGTTTTAATGGTGAACTACACAGAAATAGTTTTTTGGACATACGATCTATTGGCCACTTTCGAAAAGCTGGCTCATGGAATGAACTGCTGTTCATGGGATGAACTGCTGTTGCTCTGAGTGAAGGATCCATCATAATTTATCTTTGTAACTCTACTTTCAGAGACTCTGAAAAACTACATCCAACATCATCAGGGTAAAATTGTACCTGCTTTCCCCATCCAACCACTGAAACTACTGTGATTACCGCTACTAGTAGGAATGGACTTGGTGTATGACGATGATGATGATGAAAGTATATTGGATTTCAAAATGAGATTTTTGGGGGGTGCTTCCCTAGGTTTAGGTGAAGTGACCTCCACATAGTCAAACCCACATGTTCATACAGTACACTTCCTAGTCCACCTTTTTTATAGTTGCCACAATTGTTCACCCATTTCTTCTTGGAGCTCCTTTGGCTTTCTCAATACCAGGAACTATTTTGTACCATTTCTCTGTTTTCCTTAGGTCTTCTTTCTAGGCTCCTTTGACTCAGCCAATTTTTAACCTGCAACTCTAAAACAAGCCTTTAATAAAGAGACTTTCCAGGACTCTGCCTGGGATCTTTTTCCTGCTTACCCTTTTCCTGGGCAACCTCATTTCTACCGTTGGCTTCAACTAGCTTCCATATGTTGATTTCTTTTTTCACAGTTCACTACGCACTACTCATGTCTTCAAACTTAATGCAATTAAAATTGAGCTCATTATCTTTCCCAAGATATGCTCCTACCTCTGTATTCTCCAGTGGTATTATAATTTATCCAACTCTCAACAGGAGACCTCAGCTGATCTACATAACACCAGAACTGATACTTGAGTGACTGTTTTCTCAATTTCCCCTCTAATGGCATATATCTAGAAACATTCTAGAAGCTAGGAGGAAAATTAATTCACTACACACAGCAGGTGCCTCTGGATATTAAAGCTCGATTCTCCCCAGGAAACCAGGTTGAGAAAGGTTGTGTCTAGTCTGAAACTCAGCAGCCAGGTGAGACAGCTTCTCTCCTGTACGCAGTGTCCTCTTTAACCTTATTTTTCACCCTGACTTCACATGGGGGAGTCTCAATGTAGATTTGCTGACTAGAACTCTACTTATTTTCTTGAGAAAAGGAAAATGAGGTCCTTTTCCTTTCTCTATATTAAACTTGATCCTTGCCTTCAGCTTTGCCTTCTCTAATCCCTCCTCCCATCTCTGCCTCAAGTCATTTCTAAGATGCAAATCTAATCACATGTTTCAGCTCAAACACTTCAATGGCTCCTCCTGCCTTTCAGATTAAAGTTTTAACACTTTAGTGTGACTGAATGTACCTCACCCATCTGTGTTCCACATTTCCCACCACCCCCTTCTCCCAAACTCACAGCAGTTGTCAAATCAAACTGTAGTAAAGTTAGCTTCCTCAAACAGATTCAGGCACACCACACGTATTGCACTCCATTACAACCATCGTTCATTCAATAAATTGCTACAGAGTGCCAACTTCATGCTAGACAATACTGACTGCACCTAGGAGATGGTTACAGGCAAAACAGTCTTTGTTCTCATGGAGCTGAATTTGAGACAATAGAATTGAAAAACACAGTAAACAGGTAAACAAATTAAGGAAACAGAGTAACGGGATAGTAAGGGATTTGGAAGTGTTTCACTGGGGAAGTTGGGTTAGGGCTACAGGAAGGTGCTAGACAAACTGAGAGATAATTAACAAGATCAAAGGAGGCCCAATAAAGATCTAGGGGAAGAAGGTTCCTGGTAGAGGAAGTGGCAAGTGGAAAGCCCTCTGAGATTGGATGAGATGTTTGAGATGCAAAACAAAAAACTTAAAACAGGGCCAGGCTTGAGAAGTCACTGTAGAAGAGGACGAGAGGAAGAGAGCCGGTAGAGACACTGTCAGGTTTGGAGTGTGGATTGTGTTTTTGTGGCAGTAGAAACCCACTAGAGGGCTTTAATTGGGGCAGAGGGCCTTACTACGCTGGATGGTGGGATGGAGGTCAAGAGCAGAGGCAGAGCCGGGTGTGGTCTTGGCCCCTGGAACTGGACTTTTCAGCAGGGAGACCACAGGGCATGTCCTATCTGGGGTTCAATCTGGATGTGATGACAACACGCCCAAAGAAGGGGCAGTCTAAGCGTTGGTGTTATAGCACCTTCAGGGAAGGCCCTTTAGATGAGGTGCTTCTCTGCTGAGACCCCCTGTGGGTACATTTTGAACACTGTTCCTGAACCAGTGCCAAGTCTGCCTACCCTTGACTCTTAGGAACCAGGTTCTTTTTGAGTAAGCTGCTCTCTCCTCCGCACGCCCCTCCACTTTCAGGCTGGGCACAGGAACATAATTTTAGCTGAGAGTTCTAAGTTATATTCATTTGGGGTTGTCAGGGGGTTGGTGAAGGGGGTGCACAAATGCAGGATTCTTTTAGGGAAAGGTAAATAAGTGTGTCCTGGGGTGGGCACCAGGTCATGGTCAGATGAGGTTCAACAGATGATGGGGGCGTGGACTCCAAACTGCCTGTTAGGAGCTCTACGGCAACACCAGCTCCACCAGCTGTGTGACCTAGTGCCAGAGAGGCTTCTCCCAGAGCTCGGGAGCGGGAGGGCTGTCTGTAGCTGGGAAGGGGAGGAATCTGTCCCCCTAGAGGCCAGTGCCAGCTCTGTCCTTCCTCCCGTGGCACCAAAGAAGCTAGGACAGAGGCCAGGGAATGTCCACCACACAGTGTTCTACCAACAGCTGGAATGTTCTGCTAGGGAACCCCAAGGCCTGTAAGTCTGTGACAGAAAAATGACAGTTTTGTATTTTCCATATTGGGCCATAAAATCATTTCTGGCAAGGAGCTTGGTGGTCTTTACGTACTCCGTGATTTCCTTGTGCGGGTGCTTACTGGGGCCATCTGGGTGCCGTGTTAACTAGTTGTTTGTCACTAGTTCTTTTCTCCTTAGCCTCTTTCCACGGTTGCTTGGCAGCTGAGTTGTTTTTCATTTTAATCAGTGGCACACAATTTCAAGCAGATGTTTTCAAAAGTGCTTGACTTTTAGCCGAGTATGCAGGGCCCTCTTGGAGCTGAGGTTGCACTCAGCCCCGAATCTGGCTTGCAAATGAGGCGGCTGGGATGCCTAGGAGCTAGGGAACAGGGCTTCCTGAACTGCCCAGCTATTTGGCATTTTACACTTAGGGCGTGTTTACGCCTAGGCCTGTCCTGGGAGCACCTTGAGCATTTTGGACCTGCTTACATTATTTTGTGGGGGACACAGGCCCCCCCACAGCACACATTGTAGGATGGGGGACGCTGGCTTTAGATCGGGGCTGCCTGCATTTGAGCCTGCCCCCACCGCATGCTGGCTGCGCGGCTGTGGACAACGCTCTCAGTTTTCTTTCGGCAAAATGGGGATAAGGGCGGAATAGCACCTCGTGGGCTGCGGTGAGGATGCCAAATGACAAGTTGTGTAAAGCACGCTGGTTCCAAAAGGAACACACAGCATGCACTTGTTATGCACCAAATTCAGGCACATATCCAAGACGTCACGGGTTCAGTTACTGACCACTGTGATAGAAGCCAATATTGTAATAATTCGAGTCACGTGACTTTTTGATTTTCCCAGTTCATGTGAAAGTTATGTTTACATTCTGCTGTAGTCTGTTAGGCGTGCATCTGTATTATGTTGAAAAAATCCAAAATACATCAATTAAAAATACTTTATTGCTAAATAATGCTGTCATCTGAGCCTTCAGTGAGATGTGATCTTTTTGCTGGTGGAGGGTCTTGCAAAAAATGCACTATTTGTGAAGCACAATATAGCGAGCGATGCCTGCAGTGGTATTATTCCTACTGAGACTGGTAAAACCCTGCCACAGTCCCCTAAGGGTGAGTTGCTCTTGGTAGTATTACACTGTGTGATGGACAAGGAAGCCTCAGCACAGAGCGGTCAAGCAACTTGCCCAAGGTGGCACAGTCAGGAAATGGCAAAGCTAACTGACTCCAGAGTGTCCCTGACATTGTGCTCCCTGGGGCTCCCTGATGCTCCCTGGGGCTCCCTGGTGCTCCCTGGGGCTGGGTGGTGCACAGTCGGCATTACATGCTCTGATTTGGGCACTGGGGTTAATCATTTCAGACAGGAACATTTCACTGAACTCTATGCTCTGGGCATGCTTTCACTCCCTACCTGGTAGAGATGAGGGATCTCAGACAGGTCAAATGAGGTCAGGAGGAACCACACGGGCCTCCAGGCTGGCACCTAATCCTTCCTCTGGCTGTGCTGGAAGCTTCCCTGGACCCTTCAGATCTGGATGGAACTGAGTGGTCCTCTCACATAGATGTTTCCAGATGCCAACGGGCCAGCCGGAGGCTCACAGTCGGCGCCCACGTGTCCCGGCTCCAGCCATTGTTTTGTGTTTTCGTTCCTGGTATTATAATAACACTACCAGCGGGCTCTGTAAGTAATTCAATATACTCCATGTTTTCTTTTCTTCCAGCCACAAGTCTTATAATAATAAAACATTTCTAAAATGAATAAATATTAAAAACTTAATTTGCACAAGTACAAGGAAGTCCAGAAGACCAAGTAAACAAGAAATCTGGGCACTTTTCTTAAAAAATAAAAATATTTGAAAAAAAAAACAAGAAGCTTTCCCACAACAGATGTGGGAAAGGAATATTGAAAAATTCCTTCACTTTATCCGTATTCCAAAAAATTACTGTCCACGGCTACATATTAGAAGGTATTGCTGGTTACAGTGCTGCCAGGAAAAAGGTGGGTTTTTTGGGAATTAGTATTTTCTGCTAGTTCTGTCCATTACCCATTATAGCAAAATGTAAGAGCTGTGGAAAAGTCCAGACATGGTCTACAAGTTGATTCTATTCTAACTGATCTGACCTTTGAATCTGACATCTGGGATACAGTTCAACTACATCACACCTTCTCATCAGACATGAGGCACTCATTAAATGGTTGCTCGTTATGATACCTTGTATGGAGCTATTTCTTTTTACTGAGAATCCCATCTGAAGACATTTTTATCTATTTCAAGTTTCCTCCTCACTGGCCATGAAGAAAGGGAGGCTGGCAAATTCTAGAGACAGCCTCTCTACTTGGAGGGCATGTCCGAATCTGTAGAAACTCCCAGCACTAGCTTTTGCCAAGTCACGTCACTGAGGACTTAGCAACCATTATTTGAACACAGTAAATCTTCTCAACGTTTCTTCATTTAGAACCTCTGCCTCTGCGAGATCCACATTTTGAAACTTTATTAACTTCCCGAGAATCTAAGGTTGACACACTTTGGCAAAACCAGGAAATGTGTCGACTGGGTTTCCCGACTATTTCCAAATGGGATTATTTTCTTTCAGACATTTATTAAATTACAGTGGGAATAAGGCAGGAGGTTTTAGGCTCCATGCCTTCTAGGCTGGCAGAAAGCTAAAGCTAGGCCAGCAGCCTTGCCCACAGGAGCCCTGCCCGGCACTGGAAGAAACTCGCGGTCTCCAGCCAAAGCTGCAGAGAGGTGGCAGAGGGTCTGCGCGTTGGTCACAGATGAACCTGGCACCTCTGGGCTCCTGGGGATCAGGCGTGACTGAGAGAGACCTGCTGCCTCCATGAAATGTTTCGATCTGGAGCAGAGCTCTGTCCATGCCCCTGGGGTGAGCACCAGGCCAGGGCAGAAGTGGCCGACGCGCCAGGGAGCAAGCACTAGGGGAGTCCGGTCATTCTCCTGGTCTCACCCGGTCAGCCCAGCCCAGCAGAAACACATCAAGTCCCAATCAGGCCCACAAGTACCCTGAGAAACTACTTGTGGAGGCTTGCAGGCTCCCTCTATCCCTGGCACCGCAATCATATGAGATTCGCCTCCCCTCTCCTCATCCCTGCATGAATTATCCTATATCTCGATCTGGGAGAAATACCAAAGACACATCTTGGCACATGCTTGGACTCAACTGTATTTTAGCCCAAATAATGTCAGACAGGGTTCTTATAAGAGAATAGAGTTGGGAAATTATTACACTAAGAAGTAATATTAATGATAGATAAGATGTATGGAACCAGACACTGAGCTGAGTGCTTCACATCGTCTCAACCTTTAAAACGACTCTATAGTGGGCCTCCCTGGTGGCGCAACGGGTTAGGTTGCAGTGCTATGAAGCTATCCAGAGCCCCTGTAGCACTAGTTCAATACCTGGCCAGGGAGTTTCCCACATGGCGCAGCAGAGACCTCTCCTGCCTCTCCTGCTGCTCCCCTCAGCAGTGATTTCAGTCAATCCGCCTGTTCTGCTCCCCCCTCTGTCTCTGGTGAATCCTCTCACTCTCCCACACCTGGCCTACACCCCAGCTTGTATGCATAAAGAAATCTTAAAAAAATAAATAAAATAACTTTACAGAGCAATACGATTTTTAATCCCATTTCACAGAGGATGGATTAGAGGGATGAAGTAGCTTGTTGACAGTCATTTAGCTGGTAAGAGATGGATCCAAGATTAAAGTCCAGGCTGGATTAACTCCAGAGTCTAAGACCTTAAGCATTTTTCTAAACTGCATTGATCATTTCATCTTCTTTATAACATCTAGGAAACGAGGGTTATCAAGGATTTTACTCTTTTGAACATACCTATTTTTTAACTTCACATCAGAATGCACGCACCATCAGTTTCTATCAATTATCAAATGCACAAAACAGAAATATGGTTCAGCCCAGTGTCATGAGCCATGGATATTCTCGTCAGAGAAAAACCAGCCAGAATCTATTACTTCGTGTGGAATGACAGAGCTGTCAGAAAGGTAATCATGTAAAAAACAAAATCTGCCATTCTCAACTTTCTGAATTTGAGAGGAGTTGTTTTCTGCACTGGTTAATGATGAACACACTTCTTCTATTCATCATTTCTAGTTTTATACTCTTGGGAGCAGGTTATCATAACTATGAAACCAGGGATATAAAAGACTAGGAAACATTTAGCTTTAGAAAATAATGGCTGAGAACCTTAGTAAATCAAAAGAGCAACTGGGAAACTAAACTACACAGTTATAACGCCAGCTGGAGATTCTTTATATTTGGGCTTTGACAGTGGCTTGCAAGTTTTAGTATTGCAGATGATGAAAAGAAATTTGCCGAGGAGAACCAGAGACTCAAAACCCATCCAGACAAAAGATAATTACAAGATCCTGGAACTGAAGGCAACCTGTTACAGCCCCTGCTTTCTGGATGGGCCAGTTGGCCGTTTATAAAAGAACGATCAGCTCTAGGGTTAGTGATACCTGTATGTGTTATTTTCTTGAGAAGCCAGAAGAATTATCCCCCCACTCCCTGCCTTTCTTCCCAACACTTTACCACACTGGCACGCACTCACACACACCTTTGACCAAGTCCAGGTTTCTATAGCAATGATATCTTGACAAAATTATTGAATTACATTAATTGAAAGGATCTTTACTCTTTAACATTAAATGCTGCTATTTAAGTTTGTCATGGAAAACTTACTTATCCCCAAAGAGCTGAGAACAGAGATTCTTAACCTGGGGTTCATGGAGAGGGTGGCCTGAAATAAGATGAAGAATTTACTCTGTAGAGATGTCTGTATAATATGCTGTGGAGATTGTTTGTAGGCCACATCAGAGTCTCAAAGGGATTTGTGACCCCGTAAAGGGTCAAAATGACCATTCTACAGGCCCTTTAATGTAGCTTGAAGACAAGGAATCCTACTTCACTCTAGTTCAACACTTTCTAGAACTTTGTGTTGACAGGAGAATGCTGTAGCCCAACAGCTGCTTCCTTTTAAATAAAAACCCAGGGGTGCAGGGGTCATGGGTGGGTTTTACCAGGGTGGCTGGCAGTGTCCCTGAGAGCCTCCGGGAGCCACTGCTGGCTGCCCTGGAGTCCTACCAGGACACGTGGGGCACAGACACGGAGACTGGTTCAGAAGTGGGGGGTTCAGTGCCAGGCCTGTTACCTTCTACTGGTTGCAGGACCTTGGTCAAATGATTGCCCCCCTATCCTAGTTTATTCATCTCTAAATTGGGGTCAAAGATCTCTTTCTGTCGCTGTTGTGAGGATTCAGTGAGATGACCCGGAAGGACGGGCGTGACACACGGTCACCCATCTGAAGCCCTTGGGAACAGGTATGATTTTCAATTCAGGTTCCGGCTTTTAAAAAATCCCTCCCTCCCTACCCTCTATAACAATTAAGTCCATCTTCACAGCATCATCCAAAATAAAACATGAATAATTCTATAGCAAAACTATGAATATTCACATTAAGATAGATGAATCTAGACTCTAGACAGCTTCATTAATTTAGGGCCAGTTGGATCACCAAAAACTTTCAGTTTTCAGAGCATCTTGAATTTTGGGATTGAGAACAAGCAGTTGTAGACCTGTCTTCTCTCAACAATTATTGGTCAAATCCTACATTCTTCAGTTCCCAAAGTGCTAATTCTTATGTCACTATTGAGTTGCCCACCTGGGCTCCCGCCATATTTCCACACTCCTTGGCATCTGTGCCGGCCCCGTCTCTGCACCTGCCACCCCTTGTATTCTCCTACCTCCACGCTCATGTGCCCCGTGTTCTGTTCATCCAGTGGCTCCCCTCTTGCTAAAGCTCTGGGTGAAGAAAACCCCACTCTTCTCTTGGCTTTGTCTTACAAACTCCCAAGATCCCCAGGCAAGCTGCACTATTCCAGGGCTGCCTAATATAGTCTCGAGCTCTCACAAGGACTCCTAGAGATGCTGGTTGGTTCACTGGTCAGAAGAACACTCTTCCTCTGGGGATGAGGGGGACATTCCTCAGTTTCATTCAAGTATGCCCAAGAGCTGCTTCCAGAATGAATGACGCAACGATCCTGGGGACTGCGCTCCTAGCTTCTCCTCTCCATTCCAGAGTGTTGAGAGGAGGAGTGTGCTTCAACACCCCCGTAACAGCTGAGGGCGACCTTGTGGCAGCTGTTGAAGGCCACCCCCACAAAGTGTGGCTATGGGCTCACACAGTTTAACACTGGTGCAGTGCAGAGAACACGACTGACCATATAGGGGTTGATGTCTCCTTCTTTCACATTCTCTGTGACCTGAGTAAGTTTAAATTCTCTGAACCTCAGCTATAAAATGGGGAAAATATTACCTTCTCAAGTAAGGGTAAAATTATGTATAATTAAGAGTATGTGAGGTAAACGACATAAATGCCCAAGTACCCAGTCTCTTCCATAAGTTCCCCTTAGCCATCTGGGAGGCTCTGAAGGACAGGAGTGTCTCTTCTTTTTTCATTTAGTATTTATTCCTGGCACCGACTCTGGCTCAGCGCGGGTCCAATCTGGACTGCTGCATAAATGAGCGAACGAACACAATTGCTCTTGCGGTCAGAAGCCTACCTTCAGCTCCTCCTCCATCAGAGAGCCACAATTTCATGAGCTCACAGGCTGAGGAGTCTGACGGAGGCAGAATTTCATGGTCCAGATAACCTTATTTCCCTCTATGTGGTAGAATGCACAAGCTCTTCTTCTCAATAATAATGTTTTCCCTTGAAAATGGAACTTCTAGGAAAGCGGGGGGGGGGGGGAGCGCCTGGTGGACTATGGGGGAGGGTGGCGGGTGCCTTGGGGGTGGTGTGCCGGGCTGACACATCTGAAGGGGTGTGAGCCTGTCTACTCTGCGTCGTGGACAGCGTTGTTAACCAAAGTTACCTTGATTTACTAATATGGAACTTCTCGTGTTAAAGGCAGAGCAGAACATCCTAATAACTAGTATTAAAAGTGTTGCATTTTAAAAAAGACGTCTCAATTCAGAGCAGGTGTTGAAGACATACTAAAACTCAGGAGTTAATTCTCAACTACTATTAATTAAAGGTTAATTTAATCCGGGCTTTCTTTCCCTTGGGTTGAAGCAGATTATAATGACCAAACTAACTCTGAAATATTTTGTAGACTCTACTATCATTGGGGGCTCTATATAGGTTTTGGCAATTAAGACACCCAGGAGCTAAAAGGCAATTCAAGCAGCTGTGTATTTAAGCATTCTCCTACTCTCTTGCCGTAGAGAACAAATCAAATGATTTCCAATTTCTTAGTATAGAAGTCAGAGAGGCTGTGTGGAAGCATGTTCAACAGCCGCCATTTCTTCATCTGTAAAATGCGTTGGCCACGTGGTTGGACACCCCAGTGAACTCACAAGGCGTCGGGAGTTGCGGGCATGGCCGCTGCTGCTTGTAACTTCGCTGCCTTACACTCAGGCCAGGGGCCTCCTCAGGGCTGATTTTCCAGAGTCCCAACATCATGTGCTCCAGCCGTAAACGGACAAGGTGTAGGTTGTGATTTGCAATCTACATTTTTTCTTGCCATTTGATTCTTATTTTTGCTTTGTCTAAAAGAAACCTTAGGAGGAAAGTATCATGTGTGCGTATTTCTTTTCTTGGAGAGTTCACTTTTTCTCTTTTGCTAATGACGGAGGCAAATGGAAGACGGTCTCTGTGAGCAACGACCATGAGAGCATCGAAGCGAGAGAGGAGGAGGCTCGGGGAGGAAACGAGGAGCGAGGCACGACGAAGCTGGGACATTTTATCTGATGGCTCTCATCACGCATCTCTCCCGGAGAGCACGCTGATGGGTAAAAAATGTTCCATGCAGCAGACCATAGGCGAGGCCAAGCCGGGCCTGAGATGTGTAAATCCCTCACACTTGGCCTCTGGGACCTGCATTCCTGCCAGGATGTGAGAACATGGACACTTAGTTTAGCCTCTCCCCGTATACTGCTGCCACAGAAAAGGGAAATCTCTCTTAATTTCTCTCTTCTGTCTACTGTCTTTTTCTTTCTTTCATAGACTCTTACATTTTACCTGGGTGGATGCAAATCATCACAGGAACGTGTCTGCTTCCTCCCTTCTTGCTGACAAGAAGGGAAAGAGTAGAAGCCGCCTTTGATTAATATTTCAGTCACAGGATGGAATTCGACTGCAAGATGAAGGCGTGTTAAGAAATAGCTCCCAGACAAATGCACTTGGTGAGTTCATCTCAAATCATCCAGCATCAGCTTCACTGCATCAAAATTCAGGTGATTTATACAGTCACATTAGGTTCTATTAGTATTAATGGGAAATATGCATGTATATCAATATCCTCATTAGTGGAGACAGACTCCCTCAAGGGTTTCTGCTTTGGGGCGAAAGCTGCTTTTCATTGCACCTACTCCACAATGGAAATAGAATGACACCCATAAAAGAAGTGTTCAATATTCCATGCTCAGCAGAAAAGGGCCCATTTTTAAAGATGCAAGTAAAACTATATTTTATATTTGCAATTAAAGGCATTATAGCAAATGGCTATGTCTTATTACTATTATTTATTTTTTGCTACATGAGATTTATTTTTTATTATTAACTATGTTTGGTCATTGATTATAGTAGACAATGAGCAGAAAAGAGCAGTCAGCCAGTCCTTCACTCCCATGTCAATGAGGAAGAAGTATGCAGTCTGATAATCATGCTACAGAGAGTATTTACAGAAGTAAAATACTAAACTGTCAGAAAAGACGATTACTCCAAACTAAAATGCAGGAAAAACTAAGGCCATTTTTTTAAGGGTGGAAAAGTTTTAAGTTAAATTAGAAGCAATAAGAAGTGGAAGTCATCCCAAGGTGACGCCACATAGAAGGGTGGAACCACTGGGCAGGGGATCTCAGCAGGAGGGCACAAGCATGAATCAGGAAGAAGGGGCAGATCCTATGCTGGCCTCAGATGGCGGTCGGCAGATAGGATGTCCTGTGCTCACACAGGCCTGCCAGACACCAGGCTTAGAACAGCAAGGCTAATCCCTATCTAAGTGATGGCTACCTAGGGTCCAGATGGGTTCTCGAAGTGGGCAGGGCTGAACCTTCACGTGAAGATTTTCTGAGGACCAGGGTAACACCAGGATGGATGAATAATGGGATTTCAGGTACCAACTATTAGGAAGACCTATCAGGACTCTTTGACCCTGAAATCACATCACAGGAAGACATAGGTAATCACCCACTTGCCTGAGTCAGGCTGGTGATGATAATGAGAAACACAGGCACGAGAAGCAGATACATGCACATACACCCAGGAAGGCAGCTCCTAAACACACAGAGTGACGTGGGCACGCTGTCAGATACTCTTTTCGGAAAGAAGCGGTTTATGAGACAATTGCCTAATGCACCCTCAAGGTAAAGGCTAGAAAAGTTAAGGCTGACTGCAAGACCCTGTGACAAATTCTGGGATGATGGAGGTATAAATGTCAAATCAAGTCAGAGAACTGTGGGTAAAGGCCAGGTATGCAGACCGATTCTATAATATTTTGTAGTTGTTCTCGTTGCTGAGTGAGGACAATGACATTGATGAATCACCCGACTATAACTTGGGATAAAAGCAGCAGGTACTTAGAGAACTGACCAGCAGACACCTGAAAAAGACAAATGGTTGCAGGAAGACAACTGATAGAAGTTGGAAATCGGTGCTCGCCATTTTGGGAGGGGCAGGGCCAAACACACCGGACAGAGAAAATCGCCAGTCTCCTGAATGTCCACTGATGATCTTCTTGGAAAAAAATCTTAATTGCTACTAACATACCAGAAATCATCCCAGCGGCAACGATGCCTTGTGCTAATGCGACGTATCAGCAGGCCCAAAGCAGCTGAAGTGGAACAAGGATACAGTCATCTGCACACTTTCACTTGAGGCTCAAGTTTTGGGGGGGACTTTATTTTTGGCTGACTGGTGTGGCTATTTACTTTTGAAAGTGTAGAATCAGCATAAAGACTGTTTTGATTTTCTAAACCTCCAGTTTTCTGGAGACTCAGAATGATTATGTAACGATAGAGAAAAAAGTCTTGCACAACCTGCTCTGTGAAATTGGACCACTTTATACTGTTGATTGTGGTCTTTTCTCTAGTGGCATCAGCACCTATTCTACAAATCACTGACTTCTTAACCCCAGGGTTTCTGGAGACCACATGCAAATGGCCCTTTTGAAAGAGCTGCCCTACATTTTCCATGAGCTCAGAATTGGACCAAGTGGGTCTGTCGGGAGTCATGAATGCTTCAGTGCTTCTGCGTGTTTGATTAACCACAAATACATCATGTGGGAAAGCCACGTGGACAACCAGGGCACACATTCACCACAGTTTTTTCTGGCAGCTGTCTTCTGTCAACAAAACCTAAACCGAGACCGCCAGGTGCCAACAGTTGTGGATAACACATGTCCTCGTCCCCAAGGTAGGATGACCCAGCGGAGGCCCAGGTAGAGGGGGAGGAGGCCTATTTGAAAGGGACAGAATGAAACTGGGTAGAAAAATGAACTTCTGAGATATTAATAAAGCACATAATGGATGAAAGGAAGGGATGCATGTGTAGGTGTCTGCTGAATAACTAGTGATACTGTGGAAGCTACATGTGGCATGCAATAGCTAGGCCATTTTTACTTCAAGAAAACTCATTCTCGCATTCTGCAGCAGCTGCTACTGTTTGGATTATGAATAGCAATAAGCCATATGGTGTGGCAGAAAGGAATCACACATATTTTCACATGGACAAATATTATTATTCTAAAACATAAACACGTCAATATAAGTGTTGCTTCTCCTGGGAGCAATACAGCCCCTGATCTCAGTTATAAGAAAATGATTCACTCTGTATGTGTAAAAATTACCTGCCAAGGTTATTATTAGAACCTGTGACAGAGGTTCCCCAAGTTTTACTTTCCTCATTTGTAGGAAAAGAAGGAAAGGATAGAGGGAGGAAGGAAAAGAGGGGGAGAGACGGGGGCTTCGGCACACCCCAGCGCAGTCTCTTCCAGAGGTAAGCTTTCTGGGTTTCTTTACCTGTTCTACCTGTGCCACAGCTTAAGCTCTAGTTAGTCCTCAATGTTGCCCCCGCACCCGCAGCATCAGATAACCTGACAACTTGTTACAAATGTAAATTTTTGGACCCCACCCTAGACCGCAGAATCAGCAATTCTGTAGGCCTCTTGAAGGAGGTCTATAATGGCGGACCCAGCAATCTGTTTTAAACAATCTGAGGTTCCACTGCAGGTTTAAGTTTGAGAAACTGCTCTTTCCAGTCGGTGCCACCTCCACCTGCACTGGGTTTGTTTGCCTTCATTCCTCTTGAGTTCTGTGCCTAAAACTGAACCTAAGCTGACACAGGCTATTATCTCATCCATTTAAAAATATAGGGACATTATGACAACTGGATTGTTTAGATAATTCCCATGAAACATGTATCATAGCTCCCATATGTTGACTTACTAAATATGTAATTCACGTGGATTATTATCATTGTGTCATCATTAATCCATTTATTATCAGTGACACCATTTTACATCAATGTGGTGTAAGCTCAAATGAACTTTAGAAACATGGTAACTTGATATTGGGAACTCTGTCAAATCACTTTACAGTGTTTTTGTCCCTCATTTGTAATTTGTACACTTGCACAGGAGACAAAAATGGCAAATCTGCATTGAAAACAATAGCATGGATGGTCGGGTCGAAATGTAAGAAAGTGGTCTTGTTCCATCAGCCAAAAAACTCCAAGAGTTTGGGGAGGAGGAAACAAGTCTCCCAAAAGAAAAGGAAGTGATCACAGTGGTACAATTCCTTTGAGGAAGACGAGGTTGAAATAGTGAAAGGGAAAGATCAAACTTTGACTTTAAACATTCATAAATGTCAGTGAACACTGAGATGCCTCTTGTACATCCATTCTCAACTCTACATGCCCTGCAGAATCTCCACCCTCCTTCCCTCCAGGGGAAGTGTTAACTATGCAAAAAGTAGGAATGCCAGCTCATGCTAGGCCTAGATTAAAATTCACTCAATCAAGATTGTGACTTTCATTGAAATAACTACTAAAGCAGAGCCAAGAGTTTGACCTTCACATTGTTCAAGAGCGACACCAATCACCTCTCCTTGGCACGCACACGGGCTTCTCGCCAGGATTTCAGCAGGTGTTTTCTGCGTGGCATCCAGAATCGCACTGGACAGAAATGCAGCAGAGGTCGCCAAAGCCACATCAATAATGATAAGCAGGACGATGGCGGCTCCCTCCGGCTCCCTGCGACCCACAGAGATCACAGCACAGCCGAATCTGCGGGAAGCAGCGTCTGAGGGAGCTTCTAGCCAAGTGCCAATGTCATTTTGACATATTCAAGACGGAGATAATAACTGAACGGCCGTGCAGGCCAGAGGTTTAAGGAAATGAAATGAGCTTAGGAACAGAAAATGGACAGGGAAAGACGCACAAATATTTTCTATCAGTTTCAGCTAGAAATTTTAGACATTTTTAATGCAAATGCTTAAAATGGTATATATCACAACCATCATATTTTCAAGTAAAAAGGAAACAAAATATAAAAAGTGGAAAAGCTAATTATGAAGCATGGTCCTTCTTGGAAGTATAAGTAACAAGTACAATACAGAAAAATAAAATTACATCACTGTTCACCATGGAGAAATACTATTATTCAGGATTTCCTTGACTCCTGCTTTCAGGAAGTCTGCTTGTAGTTCAGTACCCCTTTTGAGAGAGGAGCATACTCACCCCTACCAGTCTCTTCCCTCACCCAGCATGCTAACCTTTTTGGTTCTAACTTAGGAAACAACTGCGACCCCAATAAGGCAGGAAACGTGCCTGCTGCCCGTTGCATCGTCGTACCTAGTTTGTCCCAGTGGGGCTGGCCTCAGTGGCCTTTGTGCTGGGTCGGTGCAGGCTGAGAGCTCCATCTGTGAGCTGCCCTTGAACATCACACAGTCTTGGGGTCTGAAACTGCATGGGGAGTCAAGCTCCTGAATTTGAATTTCTAGGGACCACTATTATCCTCTTTGAGAAAAACATTTTCCAGTTGTGTCCTGCAAGGAAGTGAGTTCCTAAGTGACAGAAGCAACCTGCAAGAGTGAAGTTAGGCAAGAGATCACCAACACTGGGGCTGCCCATGGGGAAAGCTGTCTGGTCCCCGGGCAGAGAAAGCTAAGAAGGAAGGTCCATTGTTATATGGAATTGCCAGTGTCTGCTCACTCACCACAGTGCCAAGTGCATCGTTCAATCTGTGTCACAATTTAGGCAGTTAAGATAGCAAACTGCTCACCGCAGAGGCATTTGTGATGATAGAAAGACTGAAAATAGACCAGAGTCTCTGAACTCCATTTCTGTTCCTTCTCGCAGGTTCCTGAACAGCTATTGGATCATTCCCTTCTGCCCTGGGCTGGGCCTGTCACTGGGTGTTGGGGTTGGTGGGTATTCTATTGATTGCTTGGGAGTTGCTGAGGAGAAACTGCTGAGCTGCTTGCTGCCCCCCAAGTCAGTCCTGGGGCCACCATCTCGGTGGTGAGTGGTCACCCACCTGCCAAAGGAATGGGTAACAACAAGCAGTGGCAGAGACAGAGCCAAGGGCTGAAGAGGGCTGCCCAAAGGTGGGACTTTTCAACAGAACAACAGACCAGCCAGTCAGAATTTGGTTGACATGGATCACCTTATATTTCTGACATTCTCTCATGTGGCTGACTATCCTCCCTGGGGCCTCTTTGGGTGGGGGGCTGCGGGTGTCTCCATAGCCAGGACCACACGTCTATACTTCATTCCTTTGTCTGTTCCCTGAGCTCCAGCTTCTGTCTGGGGACTCTGGAGCCAATCAGAGCCTGCTGCTGCACCAGCCCCCAGCCCCTCAGAGTGTAGACATTGCCTCCTGCCTGGAGGACAGGAAGGAAAAAAAAGTGTAACTTTTCTGTAATTAGAAAAAATGGCCTCCTAATAATACATTTATATCTGTGGAATATAGAGCAGCAAAACAAAGAAGCCTACGACACTAAACCAAAACAAGCCCTAGAAATTTGACATCAGACTTGAGGCTACTAGAGAGGGAGGAGGTGGGGGTGAGGGGCAAAGGGGGGGGCAGTGATCTACAGAGAGGGATTGCAGGTGCTTTGTTGGGGGGGTGGGGAGGGGGGTGACACGCATCTGGGGAGCTGTGAGCCTGTTCCTCCAAATCCTACACAGGGTCGTAAGCCAATGGTATCTCCATACAAATAAGTAAATTTACACAATCTAATTATTGCAAGAGCATAAAAAGGGCTAAGTTTCCAGAAGACAACTTGTCGATATGCTTGCTAAGGAAATAAGTAAGTGGATAAAGAAAGGTAGATCTGCCACAACCTTGAGTACTAATCTGAAAATTGTGCCTTTTTAGTTAGGTCTGAGAATAATCGTACAGTACGTTTTTTACTCTTCTTCTTCAGAAGCATACAGTAAGGCTTGCCAGTTGGGATACAGCATAAAAGCACGGGAGCAGCAGCACTACTTCAAGAACAGGTGACGTAGTCTGTTGCTACCCGAGTCAGCTTCCTGTCACACAAGCAGGAAGTACTGGTCCCAGTGAAAGGCAAGACGGGGGGGGGGGGGGGGGTGAAGTGCTGCCATCAAAAAAGAATTTGCTAGACCTTCCAACATGAGAGTCCCCTCTGTGTGTGACAGAACCTTCTCTTTCCAATGAAGTTTAAGTTCACATTAGAAAAATAAAAATTTATACCATGGGACAGTGGCATCTACTAACTGAAAAAGCACCGAACTGGGTCTGAGTTTTGTGATCTTATGACAACAGCTGTTCAGGGGGGAACTTGAACTTACACAAATAAAGATAAGAAGATAAGCCCGGGCCCCAAGTCTGGGCGTGTGTAATACTCTAGGAGGCGTTCAGGACCTGGCCAATTCATTGGCGGTAAACTCAGCAATTAGCAGCAGCGTAAAAGAAATGGCAGGTCTGAATACATCCAGTTCAAGATTCACAGAACTTTAGTTTTAGACCAATACTAGACAGATATTTATTACGCTATGTGTACATGTATGTACAAACACGCACACATATACACACAAATAAATATGAAATCTTAAAAGAGGTACATCTAGAAAATAAAAAATAACAATCCAACCAGAGACACATACATGAGTATATATAAAATCTTAGAAGAGGTATGTCTAGAAAATAAAAAATAATAATCCATCCAGAGTTCCCAGAAATGCTTATTTTGCATTAAACCTACTTGGCTTCATAATTTCTTTCTGTTAGTGAGTCCTATTGGTTCAAGAAGGCCACGACGTGCACACACACAAGCTGTTCAGTGTTTTTCATCAATAAATTCAGAAAAAATTTTCCCCCAAAATTCGTCCAAAGTCATTTATCACTAATACAGCTTGGAATGCAGAAGGCATGTTTCACTTTAAAATAATGAGCAGAACGACAATCCTTTGATTGTAAATTTCCCTTTCATCTTAACTTTATAAAAAGCCACAAGGAAAATGCCCAGCATGATGCCCTTGATATTTAAACACTTCATTCCACTTACCATTAGTTTGCTCCAAAACTCAGCCTCCCTTGCAAAATGCTCCATACCGAAGGGATAAATTCCTTGTTCTGCCTTGTCAAATGTGTCCCTTGGACTGCTCAGGGTACCGAGCACAGGAAAGCAAACATTTCAGCCCAGCCTCTTTCATAACATCAACGGTTGCCTTCTCTCCTAGCTGGGAGTCTTAGGAGAAATGGAATCTACGTACGTTGGGGTGATGTGGGCGCGGGCATTTCTCAGAGTTATGATTCAAAACTGAGATATGTTTCATTCCAGGAGATAATCATATAACTCAGAGAAGAAAAGCATCCCCTAGCATTACTGCCACTCAGCATGGGACAGCTCATACCTCTCATACTGCCATGTGCAAAAGCGCCACGCCTCAGCCTCCACACCAAGAACAACCCTATCTGGGTGGCGCTGCTTTCCTTCTGGCATTTTTTTTTTTTTTAAACCAGAGCCTCCAGTAATTACCAGTCTCTCAGCACATGTTAAGGTGTGCAGTCACACAAGAACGGACACCTGGAATGCAAGTCTAGGGCTGCAAGTTCAGTGAGACAACATTCAAGGAGCTGGGACGTTCTTGTGGGCAAAATGAACCAGCAGCTACCAAGTGATTCACCTTCTTGGTGCTGTCTGAACAGGTAAAATATGATTCAAACAGCCATGTAATGACAGTCGTGATTATTCTATTCTCACAAGAATATTACATATAATATAATATTCGGACTAGAGACAGAAGAGGAAGTAGTTTTCTCAAACTATCCTGAAGATTTGTCTCTGGTTTAATCTCAGGAGCCACTCAGGCACGGGAGATTGCTCTGTCTTCAGCAGCCCTGATTGGTCAAAATCCCCTCAAAAGAAACATGTGAAAATAGAGATGTCTTATCCCTGATCATCACTTCTGCAAGCTGACTACAAAGGAGAATTAAAGTCTGTATCAAGTCTTCTGGTAGAGACCTGAGAGAATTCTGGTCTTTTCTTTTGTAGTCTTGTCACCTTTCCATGCTCAATGAACATTTCCTGGATAATCAGGTCCAATGAAGTTGTCAAAGCTCACGAGGAAAGCAAAACTCAGATGTACAAACTGTGTAGGTTTTAATAAGCCTTGCCCTGAGCTGTTCCAACAGCATTTCCCTCCCTTTGCCAATTTCTAATTACATAGGACTTACAGAGCAGTCGCCTTTCCGGAAAAGCATAACTGTGGTCAACAGCTGAGCTTTACTTCCCAAGCTTGGTGTGGAGTATCAGAAGACACGCCATGTGGTTCCAACAAAAATGGAGTACTTGGATAGTCCTTCTCTGCAGGGAGCTCCTATCTGCCTCCTTATTTTAATAAGGGTAGGCCTTTCAAAAATGCTGAGTTTTATAAAGTTTTACAGAGGAAAGCAGTTATTTATGCTGGGCAGATTTTCTCCACCTCCTTGGTACCCAAGACTTGTCTAATTAACTACTGAAATAGACAAAAACAAATATTCACAAACAAAGAGACAAAAGAAGTAGAACATTGGTTAAAGAAGAGCAACTTTTCAAGATATGAGAGATGATTTGTTAGTGGGGGTGGGTTGTGATAATAAAGTATTTGTTTACTTTCCTGCCCTGGAAGCTCAGCAAGGGTTCCATTTAGGGTAAGGACCTCAAGCCCTTCAGAACCCGTTTTTCGGGTCCTGCTTCAACCAAGTCCGCCTACACTGATATGTTTGTGCTGAGGTGAGTCACTCACCAACTCTGCAACTCTTTCAAATGCGAGAAGCAACTATTTAGGTCTGGCAGGGAGTCTTCTTTCCCATTGGTGAAATCTGTTGTTCCACCCAGCATACTATTCATTTCACTGAGTGTGGTTATACTTACCTTTATGAAATAGACAGGCTTGTGAAAACATACACCTAAACCTGTGATTCTAAGTTAGGTCAGGTAAGACACACACACACACACACACACACACACACACACACACGTATCTTTAAATTCAAAGCCATGATGATATAAAGGAATTTCCTGGCCCATTCACTTGTAAAGGGGAAAACAACTTTTGCTTTAAAACCACGTGCCTAATGAATGCTTTGCAAGTGTGAGGTTTTCTACACTGTCTAATTAAATGGAGGGGCACATATTCAGTTTGGCCTGTGATCTACTCAACTAATGTCATGGGGACACACAGCTGACTCCACAGGCCCGTTTTGGTCATCTTTTTCATAGACAGCAGTGAGGACAGCCTGATTTTTACTCCTTTGCAAACACTTCACAAGAAAAAGAAGATGCAAAATTTTGTAGCACATGAAAATGATTTAAGGGCAAGCTGTAAACATGAACTAGTGAGGCCTTGAAGTCTGCAATCCCCTCGCTATTCCCTTGCATAAACATGTAGCTGAGACCCCCCAAGTTCCCTTCTCTTTATAAAATGTTCCCTGTATTTCTCAAAGAAAAGGTTAGACCCTCACACGGGATGCGCTGCTGGGTTTATTGTTACCATACACGTTAACAACAACGTCTGAAGGTTTTAATTTAGGTTTCCCCTCTCTCCTTCTCTGTCTTTCGTTTTTACTTCTCCTCTGGGAGAGGCCAGACCTAGCCTGCAAAATGTCCTGACTTCTGTTTTCTAAAAGCCTGACTCTCAAAGGGAAGACAGAACTTGAAGAAGAGAGCAGAACACCGTGAATCCAGAGGTGGCGTGGCGTGGTGGTCGGTCCCTCTTGGAGGAGCTTCCCGTTGTCTGGCGCAGGGCAACTCCCAAGGCCTGGGAACAGTGGATCCTTGGCTTTGCCCTGGGTGGGCAGAAGAGCCCAGAGAGGAAATCTCAGGGTGTTTCTTGGGAGGAGACATTTTAGGACTGGGGTTCATGGAGTCCACAAAGACCCTCATGACTTGAGAGCACAGGAGCATCAGATGGATACCTGGGCGCTGCAGGGAGCCTGGCAGCAGGATGTCGGTGAGATCATAATGGGCCCCACAGCCAATGGTTCTCACCTTTTGGGCACCAAGGAGCCCTTCCTGACTGCGACGCACCCCTGTGAAGAAGCAGACAACCCCAAAATGACAGTGCAAAGCAGCTGGGGGTTGAAGATGCCTTAAAGGAAACATCAATCAAATTACATGTTGTCCCCTCTTGATTGCAGGACCAGGATTCACACCAACTCCTCATTCTGATGCCAAATACTGAGTGAGACTAAGGAAGCCTGCCAGGTTTTTTCTACATGAGCAGGTGGAATGACAGCCCAGGAATTGTAATTTGAAAACTAGACAGCGCCGTGTGACTTTACTCCTGGGCTAAAGGTCGTCTGGGAGTCTGTGCCCCTTGGGTGTCACCTTGACCTCATGCCTGGGCCCAGGATGGCCAGTTTACTGCCCTCGTCTCCTGACATGGTAGAGCTGAGCAGTGCTGGTTGATACAACAGATGGTGAGATTTCTGAATTAGAAGTGGTCATCATGTTCATTGCGATTTTAGCTTTCAGACCATAAAGAACAGAGAGAGCACATCCTGACCAAATAAAATTCTATGGCAGAGAAAAAGAACCATTTAGGATCAGTTCTCAAAGGCCCCATAGGATAATGAGCACGACACAGTCCCTCCATCAGTCAATCTGGCCTTTCTCTTCCAATGTCAAATGCATCGTTCCTGAAATGCGTGGCTCACACCCACTACCGCTGTCCATCTCCAAATAGTTTCTGGGATCACTGACAAAGCCAACTAAGAAAATGAAAATAAAAAAGAGCCCTGCCATGGGGATTGGAGTCTGTCTGACAACTTCAAATAAGACATTTTTCAGTCTTTTCTAAATGATCCACAGCAGTGAGAATAAACATACAGAACCATAAGCCCCAAAAGCTGCTGTGGAAAACATGAACTTCCCTCCCTAAGAAGCCCCCACCCCTGCTACAACAAGGGGGTCTTCGGTGACCACAGAAGGAAGCTACGCAGAACCCAAGAACAAGAGGGGAGGGACAACAACACACACTGCTGTTGCAGGAGGAAGCGCACCTGCTGAGGCTGTCTTCTCTTTCAGCTCCCATGCCCCAAGAGGGGAAGGAGCTAGCAATTGTCACTTTGCTGGGGTCAGCTGCCTCTTGTTTTGCATCAGGCTGCCTTTGGGGATGCTGTAGTGTCCTATTGTGATCCGTTTTCTTGTCTCTGTCAACAGGAGATGGCGAGCAAGACCAGGGAGCAGCTGACAATAGGAGGAACTACCCTCTTGCCACTCTAGCCATGAGAGAAGCGCAGGGCTGAAGGAGAGGCGCCCGGGCATCCCGTGCCTATGCGACTGGCACTGGCCGTGGGCAGCGAGGGGCCTCTGAAGGAGCAGGAGAAAGAGCTGCTCAGGGAAGGCCACCCGGGCTGCACACATTTTGCTTCCTCTACAGCCTGAAGTGTGATTCAGACTGAGCAAGCCGGTAGGAGATCGGGAATCCTTCCTGGACGCAAATCTAAATGTCAGGCCCAATTTAGAGGGCATTTAAGGTGACCTTCAGGCTCTCATCTAATCTCAAGATCAGAGTGAGCCGCTAGCCTGGGAATAACAGTGCTAGAAGGGCTCCCTGCCACAGGTAAGAAGCGGGGAAGGAAGGAAGGATTTTACCTACAGTTTACTGAACACATGCCTCGTGCCTCACACTTGGTGGATCGTCACCAGCCCAGAAGGCAGAACTGCTTATCTCTGAGGAGGAAAGCTGAAGAGGAAACTGAGGGCCAGAGAGTTACCTGGATTTCCCAGGGCCACAGGTTGGCAGTTGTGATAGTGACATCAGTGGGGGAAGTGGGTAATAAAGACCACGACCTCGCCACACTCCAGGCGTTTTACAGACTTGTTATTTAATCATCCAGCAACCAAACTACAGTTTTATGGATTAAGAATCTCGGAATGTTTCATTAACCTGACCGTGGTCGTTTAGCTATGAAACCAGGGCTCAAAGCCCTGGACTTGTTCCAAAGCCCAGGCCCTGGCCGCTCTGTGGCCTGGCCATGCTCTTCTCTCTCTAAGTTGTAAATAAACCACATTGTTTCCACAAAGAGAGGGTAAAGGGTTAATACCTAATAGGGTCCTGGAGGTAGGTTGGTAGAAGTTGCTGTGTGCTAGAGTCAACGAGAAGATTCCATACAGGCCTACCGCAACGTTAAGCAAGTTTGATTTATTTACATAAATATAGAAACTGAGCAAAGGGTAAATGAACAGAGATTGGCAACAGTTGAAAGCCAGAAAAATATAACTGCCCAATCTCCCTGACTGATATTTCTTTACTTATTAATTCATGTTTCATTATATTTTGCTCTGAATTGTAGCTCGGTTTAGTACATAAAAAATTAATAAGGAATTCATTGAAAAAAATTGGAAAAGGATACTTAAGGAGAAAATCTCAGCAACTCATGCTTAGAGAATCAGAGAGCAAGGAAGGATCTGGGATTCTGGGCACAAGGGCGCATCGATAGCCACGAACTTAAATGGCAGATTGGGGCCAAGTGCAGAATCGGTCTCTATGTCTCAGTCCAGGTTTCTACGCAGGTGTTGCCCTTTGAGGGACACAGCAGCCCAAGCCAGCCTCCTGGGGCACTCCTGCTGGGTGTGGGCATGCCAGAGGCTGCTCCTCGTCTGCCAGTCTTTCTGGCAATGTCTCTCTGCCATCTTGTCCTTCTCTCCTACCAGGAAGAGAGGTCAAAGCAAGCCTAAAATAAACCACCTTTTGTTTAGAAAGCCTTTATGTTTGTGGTCATCACAAAATATTTTTCTGGAATCCAATCTACCCATATAAAGAAGTCAAGCAAAATTCAGTCTATACTGTAGTACATTTTACAATCTAACATGTAGGGTCTCAACTTTTTGGCAATAGTTGATGAACATCAAATGCTGATTTTGTCCATGTGATGGATAGAAATGGACAGAAATGGGGCGGCCAGGATTTGTGCCTCCAGCTCCATTCTCTTTTTTTTTTTTTTTAAAAAAAAAAAAGGTTGCCATCTTTTTTTTTTTTTTTAAGATTTTATTTATTTATGCATACAAGCTGGAGTACAGGCCAGAGGCATGGGACAGAGAGAGGGTTCACCAGAGACAGAGAGGGGAGCAGAACAGGCAGATCAATGGAAATACACTGCTGAGGGAGCAGCGGGCGAAGCAGGAGAGGTCTGCCGCGCCATGTGGTAATCTCCCTGGCCAGGGGTCGAACTCGCGTTGCTGCTGCTGGCAGCTCCACAGCACAGTGCTTAACCGCTGTGCCACCAGGGAAGCCCTCCCTCCTCATTTTAATGTAGATATCCCATTCTTCTTCTAGCACACTTAAGGTAAAAGAAGAGTTTGTTGGCTTCATCCCAATTCCAAGTGTATTTCCTTCGGCTATGCGTCTCTTAAAGACGTCTTAGTCAGTATTGGCCCTCCCAGGTGACATACGCCAGGAAGCTGCCCCATGCAGCTGACTCTACCCTCTAGATTTGTGGAACTCCACTCTATGACAACTGCACAACAACAAAGTTGTCTAAAGATGCATCTCTCAGAATGATTTGGGCCATGACTGTAAATTTCAACATCTTTGAGCCACAAGGACCTCATTTACCGCCCCCAGAGAAGTCTACACTAAAAGCAGCCTTCAGCATCCTAACAAATGCTTCCTTTCCTCTGAGCTCCACTCTGGTTCCTGTTTGACTTTCTACTATTTAGTTCGGGCTGCAGGTATTATGTTGCAGAGGCAAATAAGATACAGTGTGTGAATGGGGGAAGTTAAACCAAAAAAAAAAAAAAAATAGATCCCCTTACATTGGTCATCTTGCTACCACCAAAAGTCATTCCCTAGGGAAATATATTGATTTGTATTGGATATTAGTGTTCACTGTTAGAAAGCTCTCATTAGTATGAATGACGTGAATATGTTGATCCAAAAGCCTGAACCAACACCTGGTCATATATTTAAAGTGAACAATGTTTTTTGGGTAGTTAAATGTCAAACCAGCTAGTTAGTGGAGCTGCAAGTTTGACCTTGTTAAGTTCAGTTTAGTAAACTCAACCATTATGTGTGGAGGCACTGTTTGTGGGTATTAAAAATAAGTTCCTTAAAAAATGATGCCGGGCCTCCCCGGTGGCACAGCGGTTGAGTGCTGTGCTGTGGAGCTGTCGGCAGCGCCCAATGCGGGTTCGACGCCCGGCCGGGGAGAATCCGCATGGTGCGGCACATCTCTCCTGCCTCACCCGCTGCTCCCCTCAGCAGCGTATTTCTGATCTGCCTGTTCTGCTCCCCACTCTGTCTCTGGTGAGCCTTCTCGCCACCCCCCGCCTCTGGCCTGTACCCCAGCTTGAACAAAAAAAAAAAAATGATGCCGATTTCTTTTCTGTATAAGTTGCAAGGAGTTAAGTTCAATTTTTTTTTATTTATATCTTTTGCATTATAGTGTATTCCCCATAGGTTTCCCACCACCGATTCACCCGTGAACTAACACCATAGACCCTTGTGCTCTTTCCTCTCCCATTTTGAACCTTTAATCCTCCCCCTCCCTCGCAGAATATTTCTCTTATTTGGTTCCCTTATATTCCTCCTATAAGTGAAATCGTTCAATATTTTTCTCTTTCCTTCTGGCTTATTTCGCTGAGCACGATCCCTTCTAACTCCATCCTGTTGCTGCAAATTGCATGTGTTTATCTTTTTGGATTGCTGGATAGTATTTATTTGGAAGCAAGTAAGGAAAGGAAATGGCTTCCTGAAGCTGGGCCAGGAGTTCTGTGACCATGGAGTTCATGCTGGATTCAGCTGCTCCTCTGCCTCTAGTGTAAGACTGGGGTGTGATTTGGAAATGTCACAGCAGCAGCTGGGACATCCACTGAAGGAGGCGACAGGCGTTCCTCAGCTTCCAGGTCAGGATAGAACCCCAGGTCTGGCCTTAGTAATATAAATTCTCAAGACGAGGTACCACAATCTTGTTTCAAACTCAATAATCAACATCAACCAAAGCTTATTCTCTGTCTCCTTAACAGTGGTCTCCAAATTAGAAAACACCTAGAAGTTCAATTACACTTTACTCTTGTATACTAGAGAAGACACAAAGTTAAGCCATTCCATGTATTAGACCTAAAATACCTCTACCCTGGCCCCAGCAAACCAGAGTTTGAGTAATCGGATGTTGAGTACTCAAACAGTTGATAATGTTTTTAGTTCTCAGTAAGTTCAAAGAGTTCACCTTCATTGAAGGAGAGGAAAGAATACTTAAAATTGTCTTAATTCAAGAGTTCATTGTGCCCTTGCTTTCTGGAATTACTGAAACACAATGAAACCTAACTGAATTAGTCATAGAGGACAAAAAGCAAGCACACAAACAAAAAAAGTAACAACCAGTCAGATGGACAGTCCATTTAGCCTTTTCTACAATGCACATGATACATGTGAAGGGAAACAAATGGACTAGGTTTTCCATCAGGAGTACATTTGTGGAGTCATGCATAAGAATAGAAGGCTAAAACACAGATCATCTTCAGAGGCTAAACTTTTCTTTCTATCACCTATGCAAGCAGCTGTACAAATTTAAAATTCATTTAAATTATTATAATTTATATTATAATAAAAAAGTCCATTTTGCAGGAAGCATCACTTCAGACAGCCTCAGCTGGTCCTGTTAGATTTCAAAATAAAGATTTCTCTTATAAATACTAACTCTGTGCCATCCAGCAGATGACTGTTGAGATCTTTAAGTTACTGAGAAGCATCGTTTTCCTGCCTATGGACCCCCAGTAAGGAGATCCTCCAGCAGGAAACTGGACTCCAGTGGGCATGCGCAAATGGATTCCGCCTTCTTACATGTCAACTTTTTGACTTTCTGGCTGCTGCAGCCTGACCCTTTCCCATCTAACAGACTCCTAAAGATGTTTTCCTGGGGGTCGGGCAGAAGAGAGACTGATAAGATTTGTGTTTGTGGCCACTGGCTTCTTGCAAGCCAAGCAGACTTTACTGATCAATAACGTGGAATGTGGACCAGCAGCTCCCTGGTCGGGCACGTGGCCGCTGCCTCCCTGGCTCCCACTCTGTGGGTCCATTCCTGGGCCAGCCCGCCGGAATGGCAACAACAGGAGTGGGCGGCCCTCATTGTCTAAGGCGGACAGATGCCTTAGGAATTTGGATGTTTACTTCACAAGGCACCAGCACAGAGAAATTTATAAGAAATGCAATTTCACATGGAGGGGGGAAAACAAGACACATTTGTAATTGATGTTGGGGAGGTAAAACTCCATGTTCTTGCTCTTTCATAGTCAGTGTGGTAAGATGAATTCGGGATAAGTGGCACCAAAGGGGCATTAGTTGCAGATTAGTTTTCCTGACTTAAAAAAACCTCCCCCAAATAATTTAGTAATGAAGACCTCTTCTGTGAACTGCCAACTTTATTTATCTGTTCTACCTCCATTCTGAATCAGAGTCACTCTTTGTGGAAGGTGTCACATCCAGCCGAGAATACAGCACGCTCTCTGGATTTACACAGGGATGTGTCCTTTAAAGTCAACTAAAATGACAGTTTTTATCACACAGAATGTGACCCACAAAAATAGCTTTTTGAGTTATTTCAGTGATAGACATGCTCTATTTTGGTGGAGCAATCAGTATCATTATTTCTAACAAAGAGTAATATGCTATTTCTCAAAACAGCTTTAAAGAGCAGTCTTAGAGCATTATTTTGTGCTGTAAACAAGGTCATTTGGAGACCTTCGTGGGCCCTGGATAAAATAAAATCTGGAGAGGGTGAGTGGTTTGGTGCAAAACTGACCAGTAGGTGGAAAACCTGGGCTGGGCAGCCCACCAACCAGGAAGGTGACCTTGACAGACCACACCTTCACCGCTTCTGGTCTACCTGCTTCACAGGGATTAGCGAGATGACAAGGAAAACCACGACTCTGACACTGCCTTGGAGCAGCGTGTCCACAAGGAGGTTCCTACCACCACACTGTGGGATACCCCCTTAGCATGAATGAGTGATCTCCTCAGTTATAGTTCTCTCCTTTGCAGCTTTCAGTTGGGGTGTCACGAACTGGATCACCCCACACTCATTTTTTGCCACACTGTAATGTATATAAAGGTAAGACTGAGGCTTCTCCACCCCTGTGCCTACTTCCCAGCTCTTTCCTCCTCACCCTCCTCACCCCAGTCCACACTGAATCCCCAACAAAGATACCTCGAGGCCTCTTAGGGTCCCGATGGGGCCTGGATCATGCTGGGCTTTGCACCTCTTCTGCCCTGTAATCATCGCATATGTTCCCTACTCACATTCAAGATAGTAGTCCCGATTTCTTATCCATTGTACTTACTTCTGCATCGGGGCCTTAGTGCCCACACGTTTTTCCACCCAGAATACACATTTGGTCACACACGCAACCTGGGAACAGTGTGGGCCCCAGATTGGGGGCAACAGTTCCCCTAGTTCTACCACTCAAGTATATTTCCTCATCTCTAACCGGTGTTCTATCACTGTCACAGGGCAGACTTACAAATCATCCTTATTTATTTTATTTGATACTTGCAAGACATGAACTTCCTTGGAATAGGGCTTATATCTCCAAATGACTTGGAAATAATATATATATATTTTATAAAATTTTTTTTAAAGATTTATTTATTTATGCATACAAGCTGGGGTATAGGCCAGAGGTGTGGGGCGGCGAGAGGGTTCACCAGAGACGGAGTGGGGAGCAGAACAGGCAGATCAGAAATACACTGCTGAGCAGAGCAGCGAGTGAGGCAGGAGAGGTCTGCCGCACCATGTGGGATTCTCCCCGGCTGGGCGTCGAACTCGCATCCAGCGCTGCCGACAGCTCCACAGCGCAGCGCTCAACTGCTGCGCCACCAGGGAGGCCCCGGAAATAATATATTTTTAATGAAACTTCTTGGTTGGCTGTTGGTTAGATGCTTTCTATAAGTGACTTACATAATAAGAAATGACCATTTATTCACTCGTTCCCTTATTCATCCAGCCACCATTTATGGAAACTCTATCTGTGCCTTCAAAACCTAGTTGAGTGTTTCTGGAAGTTTTGAAACAACGATTCGGGAGCAAAATTATGAATTACTGAAAAATGTTTATAGTCAAGTTCCCCTCCCTCCCAGCTGTTTCTCTGGGCTTTGACCATTTGTCCTTTAAATTAGACACTTTCCCTGTAGCTTTGTTCCAATTATCTATCACCGCATGCTTAACAAACTGCCCCAAAATGCAGAGGTTTGAAACGACAGTTTGTGATTATCCTTCAGAGTTCAGTGGATTGACTGGACTCAGCTGGGTAGTTCTTGTCCAGGGTCTGTCATATGGCTGGAGTGGGAGGGGTCCCAGGGCTCACACGGTCTAAATGTCCAAGATGGCTCACAGCGGATGCTGGCTATTGACTTGGAGCATCATTGGGTCATCAACTGAAATGTCTACATATGACCTCTCCATGAGGCTTGGGCTCCCCACAGCCTGGTGAGAGTGGGAACCTCAGCATCATGAGAACGAACATCCAAGACGCTTACAGTCCAGAAGGTTTGGAAACTTCTAATGACTTCAGATGATATAACCTTGGCAAGCCTGGAATGTCACTATCAGAAATAGTCTATCTGTCAAACTAGCCAGTAAGGCCAGCCCAGATTCAGAGGAAGAGAATTAGTCTCTAGAGGCGCTTGTGCACATAAGGAAGTAACTGACAGCTGACAGCTTGGAGACTCTCTATCATAGGTTTCCTTGTGGAAAGTCCCCTGGTTGCCATTACTGTATGCTTGTCACAACTTTACATGTTTTTCTCAATTAATTCTCACAACAATCTGATTTTCCTTATGTCAGAAATGACAAAAATAGGCGGAAACTGGTAATGTGACTTGTTCAAGATCAAACAGATTATGAGTGGCAGAGTTCAGTTTTTAATCCTGGTATATCCAGCTCAAAGCTCAACTTATCCAAATGCTGCCACCCTGCCTGAAATAATGACAGTATGTGAATGATGCCCAAGGAAAGGAAAGAGAAAGAGAAGGAGGTGGACAGAGGTCTTTCACAGCAGCAGCTGTAGTTCCCGGATGATAGCAGTCTTCAACACATGCTTAGTGGCTTCTCTGCTAAATTTTCAATGTTCATGGCCCCAAACATTCTTGGAAATTGAAAGTGCCCTCTAGTTTATAGGAAGCATTTCAAGGGCACCTACTTCAGTCAAATGAGGTCACGATGCATAATTTGAACTAAGTCTTGTTGTCAAGTAACATTTACTAAATGGAACAAAAGTTTTTCAGTGATTTTTAAATTATCTTGAAGATAATGCTAAGAGTAGCCCTACTATTGAGTCTGAGCTTTAAAAATCAATTAGAAGATGTGATTCACTACTAGCCATAAACAAGCTGTATTTTTAAGTAAACATTTCCATCATTAAAATAAAGCATCATTTAGAGAACAAGGCAGTTGATTGTTTCTGCCTCATTTCCTTTGCTCTGCAGGGGGCAGCACTGGTCAATTAACGGCTTCTCCCCCCTTTCCAAACGAAAGGAAGAGACATTTCCTTCCATGAAACGTTACATCTCTGATTTCAACTCTTGAGGAGTTGTTTCTTGCGTCTTTATCTTAAAGTCCACTTCAAAGAGGAGACATTATTTTGGGGAGAGAAAGACTGGTAAAGAATTTATATGCCTCTTAAGTTTGAAATTTCCATATGGAATTATTCCTCCCCCCAACAAGGAACAAGTCGAACACAAGACAAAGATAAAAAGGAAAGTTAACCATAAAAATCATGATCAGTGAAAGTGTCCGTGGAAACCACATAGATGTTGGTTCCCTGATAATACAAATCTCTTGGGGTAGGGACACTTCTTGTTTTTCGTGCAGGCTACCAAGGGCTGAGGGGGATAAAACCTATTTTTTCATTGATTTTCAAGTGAAGAAGGGCAAAAATAGAGATTATCTGAGCAGTGCTGCCCCCTGCTGGTAGCAGGTATGCAACCCTGCAAACAGATGTTTCCTACAGCCCAGTTTCCAGTATTGACTAGGAACTACTAGGAAGAGAGTTTTAGGTTCTAAAACTCTTGGAGACAATCCAGGTCACAAGCCCCAAGCCCTAGACCCTCAAAGAGTGGAAGTGGCAGCTAGGGCTTGGAGGGGACATGAGTGTCTATTATCACAGCTTTCAGTTCAGCTCTCATTGTACACCACGCAGATTTCAGGAATGCCCAACATACGGAATTCACGGTTCCATTACAGGCAGTGTTTAACATAACTGCGCTGTTTGTCTGCTATTCTGCAGAGATATGTTTGGGAGCTCTGTGCTCTGTGGTGAATCTTCTTGGATCTGACCTATTTAACTAGACCTGTTAGGATTTTCCTGAAACACTGAAATATGATTCGTGGAATATGTGTGATATTTATACTTCCTTACAACTCATTCATGGAGTAAAAATAATAGAAAAAGTTGAGTCACTATTCCATTGTGTAATTTATGGGGAAGAATTCTTTGATAACTAGCTAGTAATTTGAAGATGGATGAAAGAGAAATGAATTTGATATTTACAGTCAAGAAATTCCATTATCTTTCTAACTTTTTATGTATGTATTCTAAATTTTATGTAATTTTATTTATTTATGCATACAAGAACTGGGGTGTAAGCCAGAAGTATGGGGGGGCAGTGAGAGGATTCACCAGAGACAGAGTGGGGAACAGAACAGGTGGATTGACTGAAATATACTGCTAAGGGGAGCAGTGGGTGAGACAGGAGGGGTCTGCAGCGCCATATGTGGATCAGCTCCCTGGCTAACACTGGCTGTAAGGATCTCGACATACCCTGTTCTGTCAAACTGCTGGAAGGCTGTCTTAAACTCTGTGGTCTGGTCCTCGTGAAGTCACACACCTTGACTACTCAGCTCTGCAAGACCTTTCCTTGCCATTCTTTTGTTCACTCTCTACACCTTTTGCTCGAAGGTAGTGTCCATGTTGTACTCGTGGAGAAGTTATTGGAGAAGGCTTTCACTTCACATCTAACTTGATATTTTCCACAACTCTAAGGTAATGCAAACTGGCCAGGGAGATCCTCCACTTCCTCTCCCAACACCAAAGACTTGAGATGCCTTCATCCCTTCCCTACTCAAAAGTCCCACCCCCAAACATGTCACCCATGAGTCTTCCTGAGACTCACCCATTGACCTTGCCCCTCCTTTTTTTGACAGCACCCTGGTGCTTATGTTCTCAGTTCTTATACGGTTTTTCACAGTGAAATGATGTGTGTGTGTGTGTGTGTGTGTGTGTGTGTGTGTGTGTGTGTGTGTGTGTATGAGCATGCTTGTGTACTTCTATAGACTGAGCTAAGCTAGAAGCTCCCTGAAGACAAGTGGAAAGTCTTTTATTTCTTTAACATTGTTCAGACATACCTGGCTAACCTTCTATTGAGGTAGGAGTTCAATGATGTTGAAGGGGTCTTGGTGTTAGACGACCAGCTCTAGGAAAGACCGCACTGCAAGAGCCCCCTCTCGCCTGCCTTAACCAATGCGTCTGTTTCTCCAGAGATACTGTCTGCTTATCCTGCAGCCTGCCTGTCTGCTAGTCATGACCAATTAGCATAATTACTATCTGCAGGCCTTACCCTTCATTGATCCTGCTGGTTACAACAGTTTAGAGGGCTGTGCTGACAGAGGTACAAACACATCCACCAGCAGCTCTTGCTCCTGTCCTTGCTGCTCAGATCACTTTGTCTGCTTTTGCTTAGATTGAGCTTTCCTTGTTCTCATTTCCCCCAAGTTTGCTGTGGCAGAATGCAGTCAATCACTTAACCCAGCACCCAGGAAGACGCTGACAACAAAAGTTTGGTTGTAACACAGACAAATCTGATCAAGCTTTCAAAAATAAATGTCAAGTCAGACAAATAACCAGCCAAGGTATTTCTCAAGGGCCATGGCAGCACCATCTGGAGGGATTTTTTATTTCATAGAAAGGGTTGAGCCTCGAGTCCCTGGGTTCTCAAAAACTCTCATCATGATGCTATTAAAGAAACGAACGTACAGTGAGAGACAACTGGTGAAATACTAGCCTGGATGGTCAGCAAACTGCATTCCCGAGTTCTAGAAGCTACAAGTACGAGGTGACATGCCTTGATGCAAAGAGGATTGTTTTTAATTTATACAAGAGGTGCTCCAGTCAAGGACTTTATCATATAATGTTAACATTTTATTATAGTGAATGGTTTCTATGTGGCGCGTGCATATTTGCATGTGTAGAAAATAGCCTCCAGGATCGAGGGCGGGCATACGCCACATCGGGTGAGGGGACTCTTTCAGGGTAGATGACTCAGAAGGCCCAGGGCAGTCTGAAGGGTCAGAAGGCAAGAGGCCCATGCTTCTTGCGCCAGTTCTGACTGCAGTCAAGGCCATCTTGGGCCTGACACGAGGAGGACTTCTCAGGGCTCCAGTGCGGCGTGGGGACGGGACGTTGGGTCCTGGATGGGTCCGTCAGGCAGATGACACACTCTGTACAGACCATTCTGATCCCTCCCTGGCTCAGTGGGGACAAAGACCTTGGTGGGTTCATTACGCTTCCTATGACCTGAGAGGAGGAGAAGACAACCTGACTAAGGCCTCCCTTCCTGTCATCCTTCCTGCCTTCATCCCTGGCCAGCCACCAGCCTCGAGGGTGCCATGTCCTTTCCTGGGCTTCACAACTGTACACTCCTTGTTCTTTGGACATGGATGTGGGCGGTCAGCAGTACCATCTTCTTGTTCAGTTACTCACTCCTGCATTGGCATCTAAATAGTCAAATAGGGCTTCACCTTATTAGACTGCTACTATAAGATTTCTCTTAACCAATGGGGACTGGAGAGAAATTGGATTTCATTTGAATGATATTATAATATATGCACTTATTTGGTAATTTATTCTTAAGTAGACTGTAATTAGGTCATTTAAGGCTTGTGCCTCATTATGTTTTGGTCTTGATTTTGTCCAGTAATACTGAGTGCAGAGGCCCCATCCATTCCCTCTCTGGCAGAAGAGGAGACTGACTCTTCCCTGGAGAACCAGCCTGTCCTCACTCTTACCACTATGCTTATGGAGATGATGCCACGCCCAGCTCTAGAGAACTCAGTGGCCCAGAGCTGGCCAGTCATTGCTTTTTATCCCTCCTTCACAGTGTTTGATTTAGGGATTGTTATGAGTTGAATTTCTCCCTCCCCCCATTAAATGGACTGAGGTTCAAATTTCTAGTACTTAAGGATGTATGTGACTTCATTTGGAGATAGCTTCTTTTCAGTGGAAATCAAGGTAAAATGAGGTCATTAGGGTGGGCCCTAGTCTGATATGACTCAGTCCCTATAAAAAGGAGAATTTGGAGGGCCTCCCTGGTGGCGCAGCGGTTAGGCGCTGCGCTGTGGAGCTGTCGGCAGCGTCGACGCCAGTTCGACGCCCAGCCGGCGAGATTCCCACATGGTGCGGCAGACCTCTCCTGCCTCACCCACTGCTCCCCTCAGCAGTGTATTTTGGTGGATCTGCCTGTTCTGCTCCCCACTCTGTCTCTGGTGAACCCTCTAGCCGCCCCTCGCCTCTGGCCTGTACCCCAGTTTGTATGTATAAATAAATAAATCTTTAAAAAAAAAAGGAGAATTTGGACACTGAGACACAAATGGATAGAAGACAATGGGACAATTCAGGGGGAATAGCACCTAAGAGCTAAGGCTACTAGGAGCTGGGGCAGAGGTATGGAGTGGACACTTTGACTTTGGAAATCTGGCCTCCAGACCCAGAGGATACATTTCTATTGTTTAAACTCTGCAGTCATGGTACTTTGTTATAGCAGCAGGAGCAAACTAATACAGAGATGACCACGTGATTTAAGCCAAGGCAACAGAAGGAATCTCAGTGTTTTCATTGTTGTAGGGAAGCAGGACTGGAACTTCTGGGGTTCCAGTCATACATAACCTGTGTGAGTCAGCACATGTGGGAAGCACTAGAGATTCAGAAAAAGCAAGAGGTGGCCGTGATGATACTGAGTCACAAGATTAAGACATTTGAAGGCACTTCCAGGTCTTGAGTTGCCCTTAACATTTGCCAATAAATTCCTTTCGATGACTCCAGGTTGTGTTGGGTATTCTATCACTCCCACCCACGAGGTCCCAGCCAAGACATTAAGCATTTGAGAGTCAATTCTGGGCATCATTGAACTCCCTTGCAGGAGAGAACCATCGGCTGAGTCCTATCGCTGCATGAATATGGCTCTAAACAGGAACAGGAAACCTGGCGGGGGGCATCCTCATCATTATGCAAAATACTATGTCAGAGCCTAAAATGTTGGGCTCACGTGGGCTGTGAACTCTTTCAGAACAGCCATGCTGGAACACACAGTGACTTAAAAAGAATGTGTTCAATCAAGAAGTGTGAAATTAAATGGAATCACTCAAATATTACCGACAGGGGTCAAGTCTGTTTTTGCAATTATCTAGGATTCTTCATGCTGTTCTCCAATGATATTTACCAGACAGATACTTTTAAGAAAGAATAACTTTCGTAACATCACTATTACTAAGAAAATAAGAAAGGAAAATACTAGGAAAACAGGAAAGGAAATCTCAAGTTCAAAGATGGTGAAAATTATCTCCATCCCTGTTCGGGCACATAGAGGAATCTCTCTCTCCTTTAAGAAGAGCACTCCCAGCCTGCCGCAGCGGGATGATTCTGAGTGAGTATTTGGACACTGGGGGACTTACTTTGAGGCCAGATCGGGACTCAGATTGAGAGTCACTGGTGGAAACCTGGCCCAAGGCAGTCGTGACCCTAGTGATTGCCATCTGTTGATTATGGTTTCCATCCAGATTTTCAGTCTGTTATCCACATTGAAAAAGATAGACACTACATTAACATCCAAATAATTAACCACCACAGCATCTGTGCCAGGGCAGACTGGATGGGTCATTTTAAATGCATGGTCCATTCACGCCTAAAGGTGACCTTGGCAGTAATTTTGGAGCCCCCTCCTAGGTGGGTGCCTGGCATGGAGCGAGATTCTGACATGCCTGGTTCTGGGATAAATAATGGATCATTCAAAAGTAGGATCCAAAGAGACTATACATATGTATACGTGTGTGTACACGGGTATCTACATTGCGAGCCACTATTTATTTTTGATTAAGGATACCCACAATCCAAAAAATGATTGAAAGCGGCTCACATAATTGCACTAAATAACAGAGCTATGTAAATAGATTGAAAACAAAAAGAAAAAAGACAATAAAAGGGACACAAACACCAGATGGTGCCAAGTGTGAGGTGAGTATTAAAAAGCACACCAGAGAGTCCTAAATATTTGCTTGGCTTTCTGGCATAAAGGATGAAGAGAAAAACATGATGAGATCCAGTCTTTCTACAGTAAATTCAAAAAGAAAGAGAGAAACAAAGCGCGTGGGGTCAGGTGAAGGAGATTCCTGGCACTGAGACATGAGGGGACGGTTCCCCTGGGTAGAACAGCACGTCAGGGGTGGGATAGGACAAAAGCCTCCCTCTTCCCTATAGCAGGGCCTCCTTCCTACTCCTGTCCCTGTTGTCTTGCCTCAGTGAAAGTCTTTTCCTGACAGTAATCAAAACGGTAACCGTTCACGTTTACCAAGTCTCCCCGCGAGGGAGGCCCTTGGGCGCTGCTCTCCTTGGTATTTCAGTATCTCAGACAACCCAGAAGTGACAGCAGCAGGTATTACTGCCCTTCCACAGAAGAACCCATTCCTGGGGCAGGAATGGCACAACCAGAGGGCCAGTGGGTCCGACTCCAGTTTCTGACCTTATGTGCTCCGATATATGACTTTGAAAGAACCACAAGTAACTAAGAAATGATTTCTAGGTAGTTTCTACGAAGGCCAGGTTTCCTGAAGACATTTCCCCCAAGGTGCAGATTTCTTCTGATGATTCTATCAGGAAAAGGAGATGATAACATTATTAACAGATCACGTGTGGGGTGGCAAAGTTTATGGCCAATCATGTTTATTTCGTGAAAGGAAAGCTTAAAGTAGACCTGATCAAGAAACCTAAGTTTCAAGGCATTCAAAGGCTAAAATCTCCATTTTGCAATTATTGCAACTATTCAAGTCAGGTTGAGCAGCACAGGCCCAATCAAGGGATGGTCTTGAGTGTGGAAATCTGGCTGCTAAGACAGGTTATGAGGGAGCCAAAGGTCTGTGCCTGTGGTGTCCGTTGAATGCGGCGGCAGTGGGGTGGGGTTGGGAGTCGGGGTGGGGGTGGGAATGGGGGGCTGGAGTGGGGAAGGGGTTACCAAGCCCAGCCTTACTTGTCAGAAGGTGAAGTGGCCTAGGACAGCCTCCTATCCGATGCACTCCCTGTAGGGAGTAAGGCAGGAAGATTTTCACAGCAGAGGCTGTTGCAAGAAAAACGTGGAGGGATTTGGAGAAAGAAACCAGAATCCAAGGCCTAAAAAGGAGCTAAGATTGGTTTGTGTGGGCAAAACTCGTATGGGACAAAAGCTCAGTGCTGAGCTCTGCAGATGTACCGCGCATGCACAGGATACACAGAGTCACGTGACGGACCTTCTCATCTGCAAACATGGCGGCATTCTGATGCTTAGCTCCTCCATCTCTCTGTCACATCAAAAATGCACAGAGGGCAGGATCCAACCTAGATGGTTCCCCCCAAAACCTAACATGGTTACGGAATCATGAAAGTGTTTATGGGTGAAGGGGATGAGGAAGATGGGATAGTAATGGATATTGACAAAGAACACTTTCCAGGTTTGCAAGATCTACTCTAAAGAATAGGTTAACATTGGGGGTGGGGTGGGAATGACAAGGAAGTACAGACAAAGCAAAAACTGGAAGGACTCTATCCATCTCACTGGCTACCCTGCCTTCCTGCAGCCAGTCTCCCAAAATGTTTTCTTAACAAGTTTGTTTATTCACAGCAGGAGACATTTTCCAACTGATCTGTTTGAGGACGCATTTAATTACTGTCATGTTGATAATGAAGAGTCTTCTCACCCTTCCACCTACAGACTTAATTGTGTGTACACCCATCTTTTCTTACCCACCTCACTTCCAGATCTTTCCTTCCATTCAAAGCTAACCTTAGAGGCCCGCCCATTCTTCTCATTTCCTTTTGCTGCTTTCACCACCAATTATCCCCATTCTTGTTTCTTTCTCTCCCTCCCTCTTAGTTTATTTTCAAATAACTCTCAGCTTAATACAAACCTCCATTTCTTTTCCATTAAAGCTTCTAGATAATAGAGTCTATGCCAGTGGGGTCACCTCAGTTGAGCACTGGAATCAGTTGCAGTTCAGCCTGGCCACAGTAGCTCTTAAAGACCCCACTCCTTGAATGCAGTAGGAGAGAGAACGGGTTCATCCTTGTTTCTATTCATTTCTCAAATGCTTGCACTTCCAGCTTATGACTATTTCCCTTCTCTAAGCTTTGTCTTGCTCTGTTAGTCCATGGTCTAATGGCAAAGCTCCATGAGTATTTTTTGGGTCTCCTCTGCAGTGACCTCTATTGCCGTCTTGAAACCTTCCAAACCTTCAACTTCTGGACACATGATTCCCATCACCTGACCTTCCATACCTGGATTCTCAAATGTTCTATTTTCTCACTCGTTAAAGGGCACCAAATTTCACAGAGTCACCCGAACCGGATACCAGGCATTATTGTCCACATCGTAGCTTCGGATTCCACCAACCATCTGTACCACATCTTGCTGTTTCTACCACCTTAGGAGCTGAGTATCTGTCCCCTCTTGTCCATTTCCACGGCTTGTCTAGGGGTTTTATCACAGTAGCCGAGATAGCCTTTGTGCTGAGTCTTCCTGATTCCAGTCTTATTCCCCTCACATCTACCCTGGACATTGCTCTCTAATGGTACAGTTTTCTCTACTGTATGCTTTCCCCTCTGCTTTTCCATGACCATAACCCTTCATTGCTTCCTGGGACATCTTACACCTAGCATCTGCAAGCTCCTCACATATATGCCTCTGGCAGTGCACTTACAGGTAGTTCTGCAATATCACTGTCTGACTGTTAAAGGCCAACCCCGATATGGAATGGAGTGCCTGACTGTGGGTCCTCACCCGTGTGCTTAAAAGGGACTTATAATAAGACTCAACTGCAGGCACCCACACAAAAAGGTTAATAAAGGGTTTATTTACAAAAGGAGAGGAAATGAAGAAAGGAACAACTCAGGGGAAAAAAAGAAAGAAATTGGTGAATGCGTCCTACCAGTTCTGCTGAGCTGGAATCCCAATGGTGCACCAAAACCCAGCTAACAGCCAAGAGCGACCCAAAGCCCACATGTCTAGTTATACCAAACATGGCTGCTTAACTCCACCCCTCAGTTCCCAGTAATCCTCTATTTGGTGGTGATGATATTATGGGATTTGTAGTCCTTGGTGTCTTGGATCTCTTTGGTCTGAGGTGGAGGTGGGGTATAAAACCTATCTGTGGAGTTTGTTCAGGAGGTCCTTTCCTCCCAGTATTACTTCTTCAGACTGAGCTGATGGAGGAGAGCAACTGTGCACCTTCACACCCCTAAGCTGTCCAGAGAATCTGGTATATAGTATGTGCTCAATAAATTCTGGTTTAGTGAATAAATAAATTAATATGTAATTCTCTTCAGTCTGCTGGACATAGCCTTATCTGACAGCTTATTTTTGGACAACTTTTCTGGAGTGATTAGGAAAGGCAGACAAGAATGAAAGAAAGAAATGCAATATACAAGCTATCCTGACCCCCCCAGAGCAGGGAAGGGAACGTGAGCAGGGAAAGAAGGACAGTGCAGTGCACGCCAGGGCAAGTCACACCCACCGAACTGCTTTGCTTGAAGAGTCCTGTTCCACTCTCAAGTCTAATTTTATACATGTGAGAAACCATTTCTTAAAGTTCAATGCCACATACGAGTTTCATTACAGGCCGAATAGAAGGCAATAAAGCACCCTGGAGACATAATAATAGCAAGAACACATTTGTAGATACGGTTTGGCTCAGTATTTGGATAAGGACTATATTGAATACAGGAGGAAAATATTCCAGACATCTATACTATTTGAAATAGATCATTAATTCACCAGCACAAATCAAAAGAATAAAAAGTCTGTGGGGATGGGGTCCCCTCCTCCCAGGCAAAGTCAAGCTGCTCTCATTTCATGTTTTATTTTGTTCTTCCTGTTTCATGCTCATTTCTTATGAATGAATTTGATTTCCAATATGTTAGTGGTCATAATATGGGCATCTAGTTGTTCTTTCTGTGAAAAAACCAATTTTATAGTAATGAGGGGAACTTGCCTTTCTTCAGCTTCAAAAGAAGCCACTTGTTTGGGAATAATTTAGGAAGGGGACTTTTGAATCATCAACAATAAATTGTGCACATTGGGTGCAAAATGCAGTAATTAAAACAGCTCTAGGACTCCTTTTTTTTTTTTTTTTTGCTTCAAGAAATAAACCTATAAATATCACCCAGTCATCTTTTCCAGACATGATCTCTCCATCCCGTCCTTGCTGGAGATTAGGAATGAGAAAATGAAGATAATTTGTATGCATATTTTTGACAACCATTTTAGGGCTCTGTAATGATAAAGAACAAGTAACAAAGGCTTCTCTGGCTTTGTCTAACCACTTTCTGGGCAAATGGTTTAATTAATGAAAAGGCTGCTTCCTTTAGTTTAATCATGCAACATTTAAGAAGAACCGGCTTAGGAAAGCAAAGGACCTCTTCACTGTCTGGCTTATGTCTCCCTGTCCACAAGATGGCAGTAAATGTTTGATGAGTTTCTGTGATAATTTTGGTCTTTTGTGTGAGAATATGGGATGAGGGGAGGGAGTGAGACTTGCTTTAAAAAGAAAAATTTTAGTTATCTGATGTTTTATATTTTCACATCCAATAAATCCAATAGGATATAATGAATCTAAAATGCTTTCAGTGGGTGACATCAAACAGTTACATTGTTCATCATAACAGCTAAACTGAAGCAAAACAAAGATAATATAATTGGTCTCTACCTCAACTGTATATGACAAAAATGATGAACAAATAACTAACAATTGGTTTGGAGGAATGACAGCATTCTAAATAGACTGGCTAATACCTTCAAAATAAATGGACAAGTTGGTTTATTTTTCAATCCCAGGCGAGGGAATGCAATGTGCAAGAGTTTCAAGTGATGCTAAAGTCCAGAACACTTGGGTCTCCTTCTCAAGATGCTTTAGATCAGCAGAGAATAGCAAGGTGTAGTCACACATTTGGTATACAAGGTATTGGGTGACAGAGGGATTACAAAACAGCTGTGTCATGGAAGTGGAGATGACATTACTTTTAACTGTGGGGAGTCAGGGGAGGTTTTCTGGAAAGTGAGGAGTCAACATTTCCCCAGAAGAATGGGTGGAATTCAGATTTGCAAACTGTATGCAGCTAGGTCTGGGTGTAAAAGCACACCTTAGCACACCAAAAGCAGGTGAGAAGCACCTGGTGGCAAAATATATATAAAAGGTAGGACGTTGAGTGCTAGGTTTAAAATTCTAGATTTTACTCAAGAAGCAGTGAAGGACCACGAAAAGTTTTGAGCTGAGTAGCCTAGCAGCTGTGCTTCAGAAAGAACAGCCTAGAATCTGAGGAGGATGGAAGGATGGAAATGGAGGGAGGCTGGTGCATGGTACAACGGTGCATGTTCTAGAAAGGGGGTGGTATGGTCACATCCAAGCTATTATTCTAAAGCCAGGACCATTAACTTCATTCTTTAGGTCATTTTCCTTCTATAAAAAGCAAGAGGTTGGGCCAGGTGGTTCTTTTCAGCTCTAAAAACCACAGCTTGGCTAGGAATAATAGTAGGGGGGTAGAGACAGGGGATGGATACAAGAGAGATTAGCAAGGCAGGCAGAGCAACACCTGGTCTCTGAGTGAAAAGTGAATGGAGGGACATGGGCTGGAGTAATGGCAGGGAGGGGAGAAAAGAGATAAAGGGAGAAGGACATTCTGTGCAGCTGGTTGCTGAGAAAGACAATGGAGTTGTAAATAGAGAATAGCACCACCAGCGTTGTGAAGAATATATTTTCAGCTTTGAAATACTGATGATACACACTGGCAATATTTATAGCGTTTAAATCATAGACAAGAGGATTGTTTATATTACTCTGAATATTTGGATAAATAATGTGACTATCATGGGTGTTTCCATACTTTCCCTCTTAAGAAATGGAGCTCAGGAGATACTACACTGTTAGAGAAAGCAGAAAGGTTTTTAAGTGTAATATGGCAACGGAAGCAAAACAGGCCATTCTTCATATACAAAGATGGCGCCATGGACCTGCCTTGAGGGCACAGGGCTGGGAGCTGGCTCCCCCTGGCTGCAGCACGAGGTCCTGGCCAGCCGTGGTGTGCTCACAGAATGACACATACACGAGGGACAGTGGGGGGTCACTCAGGTTCCGTCACCTCTGAGGAGCTGGTTCTCAGTCCTCTATTATCTCACAGTGGAAGCAACCCAGTGGGGGTGATTTCTCTCTACCCTATTCCATCCAGTCACCAGTCCAAATAGATTTTTGCTCAAAACGGATAAATGTGAAGTCAACAATAGTTATCAGGGAGTGATTCAAAAAGTGCAATTTCCAGGGCTGTCACAGGGTGAGTTCAGACAGTTTCAGGCTAATCTCCAAGACCATGATAGTGTCCAATGACAACTGATACCCATAAGGGTGGGTTGGCTGGAGGAAAGGATGGGATGTGCTTCCAAACCCCAGAGATTAAACTCTGATGTTGCTCAGGGTTGCACACTGAATGTGAAATGGGCCTTTCTCCTTAGCGTGGAGGATGCCGTCAGACCACTTCTAGAATGTTTCATCAGCATATCACATCCTGACCTTTATGCACTGCCTGTATTGGAACGCATATCTATATTTGTTAAGAAAACAATGTGTGCTCTTTAATAAATAAAGCTAAAACCTTTCTAATCTGGTAAATTTTACAGATAAAACAATTATTACTTTACAGACCACCCTTATCTACATATTTACATTTGGAACTGTGTATGAATCTGCATTTGATTTCCAAAGTTTCTAAAGCTCTAAAATGCTTCTCCCAAGAGTCCAAAGTGGCTCAACTCTGAGGCACAGAGGAGGGAGTTTGTAGACAAATGAAGGATTTTGGATTCCTCTGTTTAACTTCCTTAACTTGCTAATGCCAACCATTCCTTTAATGCCTACCATAAAAAGTACCACAGAGCTTTCTTTTTCTTCTTTTTAAAATCTACTTTTCCTTCTTATTTTGAAGACATTAGTTTAACTGTGAAAGCAACATTTGCCACAGTGTGACAGTCATTAGCAATTTAGCTTAGTTGATCAATTTAATTTTAAGCCTTGGGTTAACCATCGCCCCTGCCTGAAGCCAACTCTCCTCTCATTTCTCACTCATTCAGGGTCTCCCCTTTTAGGGATCTGTCTATGCAGCCGTGTCACAAAACAGCCTGAGCACCTCAGTGCAGAATCCACATCTTAACTCCTTCCTTCATCACCATCATCCACTGCCCGTGCCTGGGGCGGAGGTGCATTCACACGCATCGCCTGTAGCCATGACTCACGCCTTTGCTTCTCCCAATCCTCACTTACAAGTGAGCACGTGTGCATATTAACTTTGCCAACACAACACAGAGTAAGAAGGCAAACTTGGTAGTACATAGTCAGAACAAGTGAAAGCAAAACACAACCATCAGGACAGAATTAATTATCGGACTATTCCCTCTTTCCCTTCTGTCCCCCTGCTACACGTACTGGGAATCTAGTATCTATAAAGTCCTAAGACTACAGAACGTAAGAAGAAACCTCAAGGTGATGTAGAGCAACCTTTGCGTTGACCCAAAGTTGCTCGATCACCTCCTTGGCAAGAGTCCAGTGGCTCTACCTGAACATGGGCCGCAGTGAGGAGCCATCGTCTCGTGGGCAGCTCATTCTGTGTAAACCTGTGATTACCAACATGTTCCTCCTTATCATTTGACCAAATTTGGGTGACCCAAATTTGGTCTGCTTCTAACCTGTAAATAAAAAATAATTCTAAGCCTCCACATAGTGGTCCTTAAAGTATCTGGACTCATGTATCATATCTACATTTTTTTTTTACAAATTATTTACTAGTGAGGTTGGACCGTTCTGTACATGTATGTCTAGTACATTTCCAAAATAAGCTATAAAATCGTTATCAATAGAGATAGAAAAACTACAGGGCTCAGAATATTAGAACAGGCAAGGCACGCATACATTTGTGGTCTAGTTACCTCACTTTGCAGGTGACTTTACTGAGGCCCAAACAAAGGAGTCCATCAGGGATGGGTCTGGTTGAAAAAGGACAAGTTGGGTGCCAGGACGGAGCCCTTGATCACAGTTGGGGGACAGTCACCAAGTCACAGACCCGCAGGGGATGTTGAGACACTATTGATACTTTTTTTTTTTTCGTAGCTTCTCCACCATAAAGAAATTAGTAAATGTGTAGTAAGTCTTTGGATGGCGGTGTTTGCAAGGCACCGCAGGCAGGATAAGCAACGTAAATATTCAGTGTGCTAAAGATTCTGCTCACTCTGGGATGGAAGGAATGTGATGGAATCAACTTGCCACCATCAGCAGTGTGCCCGCAGGGAATTACATTTTATAGGACAATATAATGGGTGCCATGTTCATGCACAACCTTCTTTTTAGGGCTAAATTCCTTTAGGTTTTTCTCATCATTCTGTGTCTATTCAGACCTCCTACCCAGACAAGGGGGAGCTGGGGACCTGGCGTTGCCGATATGGTTTCCATCTTGCAGACACCTGAACTAGGACTTGGGGTGGGGGATACCGCCAGCTGTTTTCAGACTACAACTTGTGCAACCCTTGAGAGGCGGAGGCAGCAGCTCCGGGAGATTCATACCCAGAGAGCTGGGCAACCTGTTCCAATAGTCACTAACCCCCTCATTCCTGTCCCCAAGATTCATGGTTCTCAAACTTAAACTTACATGAGAATCACCTGAGGGGAACACAGATGACCGACCTCCACCCTCAGAGTTTCTGATTCAGCAGGTCCGAGTGGAGACCTGAGAGAGTGAATATCTAGTCAGTTTCCAGGCGCACGTGGAGCACCACTGCCGATGATGCCACAAGGACGAAGATTCAGAGTGAACCGGAAGTGCGCACAGATCAGGGATGAGACTAGGGTGAGGAAAGTGAGGCACCTGCCGAGGGTGCAACGTGTAAGAAGCACGGTCACTCCAGGCTATGCCAGGATAGGGCGATGTCCTGAAGACACAGCCGCAAGCAAGTCTGTGCCACCCGAGCTCCTGGCTGCGGGAGGTTCAGTGGCAAACTGGCAGGTAGAACGCTGAAGCAAAGATGCAGACATAAGACAAACACAGAAAAGGGATTCTAGTTCCTTTTGTGACTAGTGGCACAAAAGAGTTAAGTGGTCACAATCAGCCCTGTCTTCTGTTAACGTCATGAAGCCACCTGCTCAAAAAAATTCTTTGAAATTTTGGGTGGTCTTATAGATCAGGGTTGCATTCTAAGAAATATTAAAAACCTACGTGTACAGAGTAGATTTTAAAATTCCATTCAAATCCTGAAAATATTAGAACTGAATTTCTTATTCCAGGAGAAGTGAAATTACACAAAGGACGGCAGGCAGTAATAAGTGAAGCTTGTGATCCATGAACTATTATCATATCATTTCCATCCTCAGAGGCTTTCCTGTCTCCTAGGAGACAGGCATGTAAATACATGATTCTACGTTGTAGAGTGAAATAAGCAGAGGTCCAGTAACAGGGCTACTGACTGACTGACATGGGAATGCAGAGGACAGGGGGTGCTCCCTGCCTGTGTGTCTGTGCCCAATTATTTCCCTTTTATAAGAACACCAGTCATATTGGATGGGGTCCCCCCACCCCGTGACTTCCAGTATGATTTCATTCTAACTTAACTGATTTCATCTGCAGCGACCCTATTTCCAAATAAAGTCAGATTCTAAGGTTAGAATCTGTTATTGATTTGGTGCTTTTCAAGTACATTTATTCAAGTACATTTACATTTATTTAAGTACATTTCTCCCTACCGCCGAGAAGCCTGAAATGGGCATTGAGAAGTTCCAGACACAGAGAGAGGATGTGGGAGCTGGCACTTCTGTTCATTAGCCCCAGTGCCCTGACCTGGTGCCCTCCTCCAGGGCTGGGGAGTGAGAGGGGGTATGGGTACAGCTCAAGGGGCCACTGCTATCCCTACAAGCTGACTCTTTTGTTTAAGTTTTTTTACACTTGACCTTAACCAAAAGGCCAAGAGATGATATTATGCGCCATGGGGGACTCTCCCTGGCCAGTATTGAACTCGAGCTGCAGTGGCTCTGCGTAGCTTCATAGTGCTGCACTTAACCCGTTGCGCCACCAGGGAGGCCCCCTGCGTGATTTTCTATGGTAACTTTCCTGGTGTGGATTTCAGCTCATTCATCTATAAAATGAGGGCTTTAGATTAGATATATGTTAGGTCCCACCTAGCTCTTAAATTGTTCAAGTTTCTTTGGTTTTAGATTGCTAAATGTAAAAGCTATCCAAACCGTGTTTTTATCTGTTAGGGAGATGCCTAGATTCCGTTTTTTTTCTGTCGAGACAAATGGATATTCTTCATTGAGAGAACTGCTGTAGCCCTTCTGCTAACTGATATTCTCCCACCCAACAAATTGTGCATTCCAGGCCTGTCACACAACCTAAGCTTGTCACTCATGTCACCAGGCTAATTTGTTCTAATTCTATCAAGTTCATAGCCTCATGGATGAGTTTTCCTATTGGCAAGATCAAGGCTGATGAATGGTCAATTACAACAGGGAACATGGTGATAGAGAGGGTCAGCACAAGGGGCAGTGGACCATTACCTGGAGTAATTCACTAAATTCAAATCAGAAAATATTAACCTCTTTTCAGGAAAACACATGACAACGTGAACTTACAGAGTTCAAATACCAAGGGGACTGGAAATGGGACTGCGGTGAGAGAGGACACTTGTCACAGAAGCTTCACCACACAGCCCACGGTTGGTCGATTGGCAAGTTGCTTCTCAATAAAATCATGATTTTTAACCCCAAGCTACCTGGCCTCATTTCCATCCTGCAGACTGAAAAGCAATATGATGTTTTTCCCTCGCATGGAAAGGCTGCCCAGGGTGTATTGGAGACGCTCAGAAAACATGCTCCCTCCTCCTGCTTAGTCTTTCCATTTCTCACTCCCCCTCCACCAGAGACCACACACAGAAGCTACATGGATTGGAGTCAAGTTTAAAAGCACAGCCCACATCCCAGTGAGGTAAAAACAGACGGCCATGACTTGAGTTAGGAGAGTGCGTGCACTCTCAGTTTTCTAAAATTTTTTTCCTAATCACCTTCCTTTAGCACAGAGACTACTTCATTTTTAATTGGTCTGCTAGAATGGGGAGTTCTTTTGCTAGAGGAGTCACCTACATGAAGTTTAACCAGGGCACATTCAAACCAAGTGTGTGCTATGTCAGTGCATTCCAGAGCTCAGTTCACAATCTGGGTACTCGTGTGTTTAAGAAAAGAAGGAGGAAAGAAAGAGAAAGATTGCTAGCAACTTCAACGATTCCACTAGGCTTCACCCGGGTAATTACCATTTAGACGTCAATAAATTCCAAACACTCCATGTCCAGAATTGCCAACGTGATTTGTGTTTGCCTGCAGAGTCATTGCCTCCGGTAATAACAAGGACAGACTCAAAATTTGCATACTATTTATTGGACGTCATCACTGAGCATGTCACCTGTCACTGAGCTGGCCGCTGCACCAAGACTCCCTCACTTGATCCTTAGGTCCCTTATCCGAGGGAGGGATGATCACCCCCATTTTTCAGGTGATGAAACAGAGTGTGAGAGGGCTCACTGCTTTGCTTAAGGTCATGGAACTAGTGGAACTAGGAATAGAACCCAGCACTGTCTGACTCCAAAAACTTGTGCTCTTTCAATCTGCTCCCCTGAGCCTCCAGAAGAGAAAGTATTTCATTGCCAGTTTCATCTTCCGCTATTATTGATATTTTATATTCAATTCTGATGTAGTTATGCAGGTGCAAAATGTGCAAGTTCATGTGTCTCCTCTCTTCTAATAGAACACTGGTCTCTGATTATTTGTGCTCATTTGTCTTTAGTATCATTTTAACACATGCATCAGTTTAATGTCAAAGCAGAAGCTTTATGATTGGGCCCTTGGTACCAATATGTTTAGATTATGTATAGCTCTGAGCCTGTTTTACTATAACAGGGCCTCGTTCTCTCAAATATATCCATCAACCATCCATCAGTGTAATATACATCACTCACTTAAGAACACATTTCCATCAGACCTTTTCTCACTCCACTTTCTATTACCACATATGGCAATTACAAGTTTAAGAATCAGAAGGCTATAAAGTGAATAATCTAAAAATGATTAATTTGGCTCTGTTAGAAAGCTGTCATTTCCACTCTTATGAGCTGATAATAATAACCTCATCACCCCTTACTTATTTTTGAGGATACGGGCTATGGATTATTTGCTAGGGCTGCCATAACAAAGTACCACAAACTGGATGGCTTAAATAACAGGAATATATTTTCTCATAATTTGGGGTGCTAGAAGTTTGAGACCAAAGCCAGCAGGGTTGGTTGCTTCTGAGAAATGTGAAGGAGAATCACTCTCCTAGCTTTGCGGTTGGCTGGCAATCAGCGTCTTGTCTTGTAGACACAGCGTTCTGATCTCTGCCTTTGTGGCATTCTCCCTACATGCACGTCTGATCCAAATTTTTCCTTTTGATAAGGACACCAATCATATTGGATTAAGGGTGCACCCCAATTCCAGTATGACTTCATTATAACTTAACGAATTATATCTGCAATGACTCTATTTCCATTAAGGTGAGATTCCCAATGAGGGTTAGGATTTCTACACTAATTTTTTTGGGAGCGTTAGTCAGTCCATCCCAGCCCAAGCAACCAATCATACAGCAGGCTCAACATCTAGCATGCTCCCTGAGAATCTGGATGTGAAAGGGAAGACCAAATCTAATGTCACAGGTGCACTGATGCAAGAACCCCAGGTCTCCCACGATGGAGCTCCCAGTCTAGGATGGCTGGAGACATGTGTAAATGTTTGACTTGTGCAAGTTGACAGTGCTATTTGAGGGAAGTGAGCATTCTGCTGTAGGAGCACTGGACACTGAGCACTAAGTCTGCCTGGAATGACTGGAAGACTTTCCCAAGATGCCTACTGTTTTGGACCATCTAATTCTCAAACTGAAAAATCAGAGTTTCAAAGTTCAAATAGGATTCCATGTTATCAGAGCACTCTTGTACTTTTTAGTAGTTAAAGTAGGAGAAAAAGGATTGTTTTCAGGGAGAGCATCAATCATGAGTTTTAAAAAGCAGTTTCCTGGTCTCTTAGCATAACATTTTGTTCTTTTGGTGATTTTGTTAGGAATAAGTGAAGTCGAGAGTGATGGATGGAAATATGTTCAGTTTACACATCCATCTTCATGTTTTCTGTTTCATCTCTCTTGGTAGTAGAAGTCAAATCTCATTAGAACCAATACTTTTTTTTATTTTAAAATATTTATTTATCTATGCATACAAGAACTGGGGTGTAGGCCAGAGGTGTGGGGGGTGAGAGGATTCACCCGAGACAGAGTGGGGAGCAGAACAGGCGGATCGACTGAAATACACTGCTGAGGGGAGCAGCGGGTGAGACAGGCAAGGTCTGATGCGCCATGTGGGAAGGTCCCTGGCTGGAGATGGAACTCATGCTGCAGTGGCTGCAGACAGCTTCATAGGCTGAGACTTAACCCGTTGCGCCACCAGGGAGGCCCTCATGGTGCAGTATTGATTAGCTTCAAACCTGCAGTGGGGGATGATGTTCATACACTATATCTGAAGTTTGTATTGAAGACAAGGGCAATTACTGCTTAATTAATTCCTACAGGATGTCAGTGCACTTTTAAAATTTAATACATAATGGCAATCATTAGAAAATTACTATGGATCTTTCATGAAAGAAAGAAAACATCATATATTTAAGTGTTTTATAAGTAACTAGAAATCAACCTCTTTTACTTTTAATTATTCTCTTTCACTCTGGAAACAGAGTCGTCACACTCTAATCACAGGATCAAACACAGAGACACCTGTATTACTAGCCTGCAATTTAAATAAAGAAACCTTCCAACTTCCTGACACTGGGCACTCATTCTCATCACAATATTATTCCTTCCATGGTTAATTCCAGTGCATGCAGGCAGAACCTTTGTCAGACAGTGCAAGACACATATTTAAATGCCACCTCCTTTCCTGTCATTGTGGCAGAGTCAGTAAGAGTTAAGGAATTGGATGTCCCCAACACAGAGTCTTTCCCATGCCAGCACCTTTCTTTTTTTGGTTATGATTACCAAGTCCCTGAAGAACTCCCCACTCTAGATGATGAAAAGCACAATCAGGCATTGTCCTATCTGTCTGATGGTTGAAAATGCACAGAAAATGAATACTCGGAAATCCTCAGCATATTCATTTTGAGAATCTGTCTTTTAACAGCTGTGGACTGTCGAAAAATGCTTTATTATATCCGAGTATTCAGTTTATTCAGAATGGGCTAATAAGGAGTGAGAGGGACACTGACTTTATTTAGAGTTTTGATGGTAGATAATTCAAGCTCTAAAACTGTACCTGCAACTCTTCCCTGTCTCCCCACCCAGTTGTTCTGGAGACCTATAGCATTGAGAGAAACAAGTTCAAAGTCATGGATTGTTCCTTTCTTCTGTCAGATACCCACTCATACTCCTTCAGCATGGCATTTTCTTTTTCCAAAGATCAGTGAGTGATGTCCCCAACCACTTAGTTACCAGACTAGAACCATACTGCCACTTATTCTACTCTTCCCCTTACATTTGACAACTGCTGTCACTGTGCCCTGTTCTTTCTTCTTTACTTGTCTCTTGATGTGTCATACCTTTTCTATATTCCCATTCCTGCTGGAGTTCAGACTGAGCATCTCTCCGATGCAAAGGTCTGGCTTTTTTGTACACAGTGTCATTCCCACACTCTACTTTGACCTAGTTTTATGCCATCAAATGCATCACTACCTTCTTATCTCATGGTTTTCTAAGGCTATAGAAACAAGGTCAAGTTCAACCATCAAGTCTGAGCCAACAAGGTGTTTCCCCATCTGACCACACCCTCCATTCCAACCTCACCTCTTCCTTTCTGACCCTTTATTATGAACTCCCAGGTACCTGGATGCCTCCGTAGAGTTGCCTCTGCCTTGATTCCTTCCTTTCTCATTCCTATAGAATCCCAATTTGTCTTTTCAGAACAAGTTGATTCTACCCTTTATTAATCAAACCTGTTAAGACATTCCTAATTACCCTTGGCATAATTCCTTTCTTCCTCTCCATGCACATAGATCCTTACACAAGTTTATTTTACTGGTAACAGAATTAAAGTGTAATTATCACTCTCCCCTCCCAGATTGTTTATTCCTTTAGGAAAGGGGTGTGTCTCATTTATTGTTCAATTTCCAGAGTTTTTCTTAAACATGGTAGGTACTTAATACATTTTGATGAATGAATGAAGTCAAGTCTACTATTTCCTTCATATCAATTGCTGTTTTTCTCCTTTTATTTTCAAATTACTATTCTAAATAAGGAGTGAGTCTTTATTAAGTCTTGTTATAAAACTATATCATATTGACAAAGAAATGGACAATTAGAACAATGAACCAGAGTAGAGAGTCTAAACTGCAAACTTGAGTAATGACTGTTCCGCTACTGTTATTAGTGATGAAAAAAATGGAATTTTCAATAAATGATATCAGCACAGTTGGTTATTCATACAGGAAAGAATGAAATTGGATGCTTATGTTCCAGGTGAATTAAAGATTTAAATGTGTTAGAGACACTAGAATGAAAATATAGGAAAGTGTCTTTATGATTTCAAGATCAAGAGGGATATATGAAAAAATAAAAAGAAAACAAATCTAGGAGGAAATGGAAGTATGTCATATTAAAATTAAGAGAGCATTTTCATGGAATGATAGCATAAAGAAAGGGAACTTTGGGGAGATATTTTTTTTTAACAAACACAACCAAGATCCCCATAGACTACTTAGCGCACTGATCTCAAACATGAACAGGCAAAAAAAGCTCTCCAGGCTTTTGGAAAAAGCATTAAATGTGAATGACAAAGATCATGCAATAACAGCAACAACATAAGACAACTTTGAGCTTTCAGAGAATAATTCAGAGAAGTAAAACTTTGAAATTCTCAGGTATGCCAAGAACTGCACCTATAAATAAAAGGAGGCTATATAAAAGAAATATTTCAAGAAAACAGAGGAGCTCTTGGGGGAAGTAAATTTTGATGACAAAAATGAAAAACTCAATCGAGGGATAAAAAGGTAAAGAAAAAAAATTGAAGAGCTTTCCTAGAAAACAGAGAAAATGACAAAGGGATGGAAAATAAGAGAGGGGGAAAAAAACCCCAAGAAACTGGAAGTATCAGACTATGAAATACAACATTTGAATAACAATCATTCCGTTAAAAATAGATCAGAGAAATTTAAGAAAATTACTAATGAAGTAGTTGAAGGAAAATTCTTTAGAGCTGAGAAACTTGGTCTTAGATCCAAGTTTTTAATTCATTTTGAATTGATTTTTGTGTATGGTGTGAGAGAGTGGTGTAGTTTCATTTTTTCTGCATGTGACTATACAATTTTCCCAACACCATTTGTTGAAGAGACTTTCCTTTCTCTATGTGTATGCTTGGCTCCTTTGCTATAGATTAACTGTCCATATAAGTATGAGTTTACTTCTGGACTCTCAATTCAATTCCTTTGGTATGTGTGTGTCTCTTTTTAGTCAAATACCATACTGTTTTTATTAGTATGGTATTGTAATACAGTTTGAAATTCTGAAAGTGTAATACCTCTATCCCTCTTCTCTTTTTTCTTTGGCTACTTGTTCACTTCTAGATTTTGGTGGTTTTATATAAATTTTATGTTTGCTCTATTTTATAGAAGTTGCACTGAATCTATAAATTGCTTTGTGTGAGATAGAAATACTGACATTTTTAATTCTTCCAACCCACAAGTATGACCATTTCCTCGTGCTTTCTGTTTTCATAATGGCTTGTAGTTTTCATTAAATAGGTCTTTCATGTCCTTTGCTAAATTTATTCAAATTATTTAATCTTTTTGATGCTAATGTAAATGGGACTGTTTTCTTGATTTGTCTTCTGGTTTGTTATTTGCATATAGGAATGCAATGCATTTTTGTATATTGATTTTGTAGCCTGCCACTTTACTGTATTGATTTATCATTTCTAATAGCTCATTAGTAGCCTTTAGGGTTTTCTACATATATTTAATCAATTAATTTGCAAACAGTGAGAGTTTTACACATTTCCCTTCCTTAATTGTTCAAGCTAGGAATTCCAATTCTATGTTAAACAGCAGTGGTAAGAGCAGACATTCTTGTTGTTTACCTGATCTTAGAGCGAAACACTTTCAATTTCTTACCACTGAATGGGATACTAGCTGTGGGCTTATCATATAGGACCTTTATTATGTTGAGGTTTGCTCCTTCCAACCTTACTTTACTAAGAGAGAGTTTTTATCACAAATTGGTGCTGAATCTTGTCAAATGCCTTCTCTACATATATTGATACGATCATATGATTTTTATATTTTCTTTTGTTAATATGGTGTATTATATTAATTGATTTGTGCATGTGAACCACACTTGCATCCAAGGAATAAATCCCACTTGGTCATAATGTATGATCCTTTTAATGCATTGTTAAATTCATATTGTTAAGATTTTGCTAAAGATTTTTGCATCTGTGTTCATCAGGGTTATTGCTATATAGTATTCTTTCTCTGTGATTTCTTTTTTTTTTTTTTAAAGACTTTATTTTTTATGCATACAAGCTGGGGTGCAGGCCAGAGGCGTGGGGCGGTGAGAGGATTCACCAGAGACAGAGTGGGGAGCAGAACAGGCAGATCAACAGAAACACACTGCTGAGGGGAGCAGCGGGCGAGGCAGGAGAGGTCTGCTGCACTATGTGGGAATCTCCCCAGCCGGGTGTTGAACTCGCGTCACCGCTGCGGACAGCTCCACAGTGGCTGCGCTTTAACCCGATGCGCCACTGGGGAGGCCTCTCTGTGATTTCTTTATCTGCTTTTGGTTACAGAGTAATGTTGGCTTCATAGAATGTACTGGGTAAAATCATGTAACACAAAGGTTTTTTTTTTTTTTTCTGTGAAGTGTTGAATAGCTCACATACTATAATGAATGCTGTACTAAGAGTGAGGCACAGTTTATAGAGTATTGCTATTTACCATGGTAGTTGCATAGACGGGGAGCTACATTTGGCTGCCACTGCCCAGCTTCAGAGAGAACACTGTATGGCCTGCTGCTAACTTGGGAAAAAGATCAAAATGCAAAACTTAAAGGACAATTTTGCTGGATGCATATTGCTGTCATACCATCTTCAAGTAAAAAAAAAAATAAGTCGAATCATTGAAAACCCGGGGCCAGCTGATATATTTTAGGGATGTACATATGTAGAAATCCACAAGAGAAATGATAAAATAAGTAATGCAGCAGACAGAATTTTAAAAACAACAGCCAAAACCATCACGATAGCAATCTGCTGGGGTGGAGGGATGAGAACAGAGAAGGAATCTTTTGATCACCTCACCAGTATTAAGTAAAGTTCCATTTCTTAAGTTGAGTAATGGGTGTCTTTTTATGCTTCTGTTTCCTATCTAGAGCATATAGAAGTTATTTAGAAATATGTATCTTAGTTTATATGTTTCAAACATGGCATAAAAGCAAAAAGATACTGTGTTTGCTGAAACTGTTAATAAAAACGTACAGAATATTGATTTCCTTTTTGTCTATAGCCTCAAAAGTAAGTTTAGAAATTTTGCACAGATGACCACTAAACATAGCATCATGAGGTAGATCTATTATCAGTCAAATGACATCAAGAACTTCACTCCATTGTCATTTTCCATACTGAGGTTAAAGGAATTTAACACAAAAAGTTCTCAACTTGTCTTCCTTTGAACTGAATGACATTATTTACACTTAAGGTTTTTGTCTTCATTTGGGTTCTACTTGAGATTAATTGTGGTCAGTCCTGCACCTTTACGTAGCTGATTTTATGTTAACCCAAGCTACTCTACTATCCATTAGCACAGCGTATCATTAGCAATTACATTACCTCCTTGCCTACTCATGCTGAACTTGTCTGTAATAACAATAAGATAGACTGTTAGGAGAAATTCATCTTACACAGCACTGCTGAAAAACACCTCTAAGGTTTCCCCAAGTGATAGAAAATGTTCCAAAAGTTATAACAAGAGAACATCCAATCTCCCCAAATGGCTTTAGTTGTCAGTAGCTTTATTTTCAATACCAATTGTTGGAAAGTAATGTACTGTTACCCAAGTTTCAAACTGTACTTACTGGCCCTCATTTGCACAGCCTGAGAGATAGTTATTTGGGATGACACTGAATTGAACTTTCAATATTTCTGATTTACATCCTTTCTTTGGATGTGACACCTCTGATACAGCAAGAATAATAAAAAAAATATGTTGGAAACCTGCTAATCATGGTTGGCTTGCAGTGTTATGTGCACAGGGCGAAGCCACTGCCGACACTAATTAGACTGCATCTTTGCCTTTAATATTTTAGGATTTGTTAATTAAAAAAAAACAAAACTCATTGTTCAAGCAAGATTCAATACTTGGAGCCCAACAAATGTTATTGCATATAACTCTCTCATGACTAGCCTAAGAAGCTATTTTTCTATTTGCTGATGCAAAGGGGTGGGGCAACCAAATCAGCTCTCAGGCTAAGGATGCTGCTGTCACGCCATGATTGGGTCCCTTTGCCAGCCAGAACTGGCCACACACCTGTTTTCTTCCTTCTTCCCTTTCCTTTTTTTTTTTTTTTTAATGGAGAGCTACTCTATTCCCTTCCCTCTTATTTTGAAAGAAAGGTAGGAGAGGAAAGGAACAATAATTTAGCTGAAGGTCAGCTGGGGCATCCCGCTAATGGCGCTCTCTCCTCCCGTCACTGATTGCCTGAGAATAGGAAATCAGCCCAAATCTGTTGTTGTGATCAGGGAGCAAAAGCTGTAACGTTGGGTGAGTGAGCAGTGCTACTTACTGCCTTTTTCCTTGGAAGGAAAATAATTACTACGTTTAACTGACACACTTCAGAGCAACTACCTTCTCCAGAGCTCATCAGCGTGAAGGATGCCGGCCGCGGGGCTGGTCAGCCTTGATGAAAATAAGCAGCTGTCAGAGCCCCGGGTGCCTCCCACAGCCTCTCACCTGCTCTCGCTGGTCGACATGGGCTCCAGGCCACCAGGGGAGAGCAGAGTCCCAGTGTGCCAGGGCACAGAGGGGGACACAGGTTGGTCACCTGCATCTCCCTGAGCTTGTACGAGTGTTCAGACATGACTTGGTTCTAAGAAGAGGCAGGATCAATGAGGTGGAGAGAAAAGGGACTGTGAGAACTGGTCCTGCCCGGAACCTGGTTCCCTGTCTGACCCACATCTGTCCTTCCTCACAGGACCTGAGCGAAGCATCCAGCAGCACTGCCAGGAACTAACAAGTGACAAGCCCCCTGGACTGTCACAGTTACTCCTCCCGACGGTGCCAGACCTTCTAGGGCATAACAGGAAACGAGTCAAAGCGATAATGGCGATGGAAAGGAGAAAGAGGCCTTCCACTTTACAAAAAGCTCACACTCAGGGACCTCACCTTTTAATTGACCTAAGGCTCTGTGACAGCGTAGGCTACTGTCTGCAGTTTAAGAACAAAGAAATAGGTTCAGAGAAGCTAAGTTCATGCTCAAGGTCATGTGAAGGTCAGAGTGAGGACCTGACTCAGTACCTGTCTCTTTGTGGAAAACGAGAGAACTTCCAGCTCAACTTTTCATACTTCGTATATGAAAATATTAGCTCCTGAAGAAATTGGCTCATATTGAATTTATTTTTTCTTTTCTAACACTACACAACCACTTTTGGTCAGTCGCATCTTAGAACTGCAAGGAAGAACCTCTTATGATGATCTACACACCACTACACAAACTGAATTTTTGTGCTTCCACAGAATACTGAGAGACATGGATATTTCATATTTTTAAATTGATCATTTGCTTTTTAGGAAGCATCTGGTTAGTAACTTAAAGGTTGTACTCTTCTTCACTTCTTAAATGAGATCATCCAAATTTACTTGACTTGAAACATTTGACACAATAAGCTCTACACATATTTGTACTTCGGCTTTAGTATAAAAAATGAAAGGCCATAAAATTTCCTTCATTTGAAAGTGTAGATACAACATACAATTAAAAGAACTCATATTAGATGACTTAGGAAACAATATATTCATTAAAACATCAGGCCATAGAGAGATACTTAATTCGAAAATAAAAAAACACTGAATTTTTTTGTAGTCCAGCAGGCACAAATTATAAAATGATGTTATGAAACCCCATAACCCAATATTTAAAGCTTGCACCTAGCAGTGTCTGATTTCAGTAATGGACTCAAACAATGTATATTCCTTGAGTGATTAACTACTTGGGTTGCTTTTTAATGATTCTAGCCACTGACATCAATTATTTCACAAAAAACCTGAAATGCATTTGAAGGATTTAGCAAAATAAATAATCCACATGCAGTACATATACTTGGACCTATGGACTATGAAGGGGAAAATGCTCAGGCATTTCAGCAATAAATAATTGGACACAGAGTTCTTGCCATCATGATTTTAATTTCAGGAGAAATGAATCTATCTTCAGACTTTATTCTGCAGAGCAGTCCTTTATTTTGTTTTTCTCCTGTTTCTACTCTTTACGGCTTAAGCGGGGAAGTATTTTAGGAAGCTAGTAAGGGTCTTGTCTGTGCGAAAGTCAATGGCTCTATCGCGCCCCCTTGTGTTGTATCTGTATCATCACAAAATTCTGAAAGGCCCAAATACTGTCTCTGCAACAGAGTTGACTTTTAATATGATGATCATATCAATATAGTATGAATAAAAAGCAACAATACCGAATTCAGAGTATTTTAACCTCTGTCTGAGATCCTTCTTCTACTACAAGCCAATTCCAGTCCACGTATAAGGCTCTAAAATTTTAAAAAAATGTATTGAGTAATTATTCAGACCACTGAATTCGGAGCATACTCAGGTGAGATACGGCACAGCAAGCATACAAAATTTTTGTTATACTATCTTAGTTATGCTATCTCAGGGCCTAAGATGGAATTAAACATAATTTTATTAGAACATGCAGTATAATTTTATGACATTTTTTTCTTATCACTACCAATTCAGCCCACAAATGGTATAAAATATGTTCATTTTTATTTTGTTGTGATTTTCCACATTACAGACTGTTTTGAAACTTTAGATTTGTTGTTCCCAGAAGTGGAATTATTCATCTTATAATTTGCTTTTCCTTTTGCCCTTATAGCCCCCAATGCACTACAAATACAGCCCCCATAGATAGGGAGTAGTGTTCCAAATGTTTACATTTGACTTTGGAACTCAAAGTGAATTTTTACATAGAATTTTATAAATATATTTTGCTCCCAAAGGTAATTCCTAAAATTAGTGTAACCCTTATTGAACTGGAAATATTTTACTAACTGTACCATTTTACAATACTTAGTCACCATTTATGAAATTATTTCTGTGAGAAAATGAATTCTGAAGTCTGCCTTAGGACAACCGGAGACACACGTCTTCTCTCATACAGCAGGCGTCATCCATCCAGCTTCTGATTGGGGACAGGGAGGGGACTGAGTGGAGTGTCAAGGGAGATGCTCTTTGGGGACAAGCATGTATATGGAATGGAGAGAGAAAGGGGGACATTTCTGTCTTCCCCTGAATCACTACCTCTGTTGCAGCCCTATTCTATGTGAAGAACCTCCAATGGTTCTTCATTAGAAGAGAGAAGGATGTATGTTGGGGTGGGACAAGAAGGGTAAGACTGGCTAAAAGGAACCCAATAAATAATGCCTGCAACTTAAAAAGAAAGAGATTGAGCTGATCATGTGGTTGTCTCTGAAGGATGAGAAATGAGGAGAGAGGAACAATGAGGAATATTTCCCTTTATTGGTCTTAGAGCACTAGAGATCTACTGAAACTAAGTATGTGCATTACTTTGCTAAATATAAGAATTAAATTTAAAAAGGGACTACATTGGCAATGCAGAATATGTGTATGGCATAAAATGCAGACAGCAAAAACGTGTCAATTCTATGAATACTAACGATGTAAAAGGAACACTTAAACATAAAAATAGCTGTTATTTTTTACTATAGTCAAATTTGAAATGGGCAATCTGTTGCCATCAGCAAGGAACTGTCACTTTGAAATGACTGCAAGTCACCGAGAGCTGCTTTGAAGAAGGTTTAGCACATCACACTTTGATTATCAAATGCTGACAAGAGAATCACATCATGTTTGTATTTTACTTAATAATTCATATTTCAAAAGTCCAATGTTATGAATTTAAAAAATAATATAATCTTTGTTTTATTGTCAACTTTGATTAAAGTAAATAAAATTCCAAAAGCTCCCCACTACACATGCATTGATTTGATAGTAGAAGAAAGTAATTAAAATAAACATAGATGTCTCTGTTGTTTTTATTTTCAAATGTTTTGGTGCCACTGTTCTTTTTGATTTTTATCTTCGAACAGAGGTTGCTCAATTTAGCACTTTTTTGGCTGATCCATCCAATATTATTTCATTTTAAAGACTGGAGAAAAGAAGCATAGAAAAGTTGACTGCAGAAGGTCTCCCTAGCATGTGGACGAGAGGTAAAACAGTGTGGTTTGCTAGATGAAGGAAGGTTATTTCTAAACTTCAAACTCAAAGAGAAAGACGTAGGTGTAGTCAATGCTGCTTAAATAAAGATTAACTGCTATTTCAGACAAAAACTCAGAAGCTTAGCCACTTCAATCAGATTTGGCAAAAGGCCCAATTTTCCAAAAATGAAATAAGAATTTTTTTTTTTTTTATTCTGAAACTACAACTTTCAGGACAGCAGAGGTGTTTTATTTTGGATAAGAAAGAAGATAGGAATCAAAAAACAAACCATGAAGTTCTAGAAGCTGAGGTACTTCAAAGGTCATAATTTTCAAATAATTATAATAGAAACTAGTTTCTCTGAAGAAAAATTTTATCTAGGAGCCAAAATCATCAGACAAAGGGAAATCCCCTAAATTTTGTATTTTGTTCTAAGTCCTACGCTAATTCTAAAGATTGAACTCATGTTAAAATTATTTCTGATGGTAGAATCATGCATGTTGATTCTTGAATATTTGAGAAATGCAAAATATATAGAAAGTCAGCCACAACCCTTCTTTCAGAGACAATCACTGTTGATATTGACCGGACCAGTCTTTGTTCCTATATAGATGGAAAGATATTTTTATTTGTTTCTAAGTTGGAGCTATACATTCTTTTAATCTTCATTTTTTAAATTTAATATGTCACAAACTATCTCCACATTACTAAATATATTTCTAAAACAAGATTTAAATTTTCTCTGTTCTATTCTGGGTTTGCTAGATGCTATAGGTCACTATGGAAAGTCTATCATTTGCTTCTGATTGGCTTTAAAAAATACATCAAATGTCAAGCAGTTATGAATATTGTGTGGCTTCAATGTGAACAGAGCTCATTTCTACATAACCTACTTTTTGTATAAGTAAAAATCAGGTATGATGGAATCTACAGGGCTTATATGCATTGTTTATTCCATACAAAAAAGCAAAAAAAATCTGAGCAACTTTTATTTTCATCTCATGACAAAGAAGATACAATTCATGATGTGTAGCAAATTGTGTTCTTGCAGCAATGAGTCTTGATCATTATCAGTTTCCTCTATAAGGAAAAGATTTGTCAATGGGTTTCGATTAATATGTCCATTCTTCCAGTGTGGCAGGTTGGGATTTCCCTGAAAACAGGTTTTGAGATGGAAATTAGCAGCTTGGAGGTTTCTTAGGGTTCCTCTGTAATCAGCCCTCACGGGAAGGGAGCAGGACTGGACAGAATGAGAAGTGGAGGTGTGATGCCACCCAAGCAAGCCTCAGCCCTCAAAGCGGGAGCTCTGAAAATGGGAAGACTTTTTCCATCACTGGGTGCAGCTGACCAGAAGGGGGTGCCATGTTGCCAAGTGGCTCTCTGCTGAGACAACTGGAGCTGGGGCTTACGAGCCCCCCATTCCTAAAGGGGGATCAGAGTGGCTGATAGCACTACCTACCTCCTCTCATCTTCTGGGGAGGCAATTTATTACTCATAATTTTTAATTAATTGCTCTAAAATTGCATTATTATGTTATATAAGTTTCAGGTAGGCATTGTTATAAACCAAATTCCGTATATATTCATTAAGTTCACTATGGAAAGTTCAATTCTATCTTTCATACACAATTCCCCTTTTATCCAAGTTACCCATCCTCCTGCCCTCTTACTTGATGTTAGAGTCTAAAAGCTAATTTTTGTTTTATTTAGGTAATTCATTTGTTTTGTCTCTCTCTATACCACAGATGAGTGAAGTCATATGGTATTTGCCTTTTCTCTGTTAAATCTGTCACCAGGTCTATTTGTTCCTTCAAATACAGTTTTTTTTTTAAAAAATAAATAAAATATTTATTTATTTATGAATACAAGAGCTGGGGTGTAGGCAAGAGGTGTAGGGGCCACAGGGAGGGACTTCATCAGAGACAGAGTGGGAAGCAGAACAGGCAGATCGACTGAAGTGCACTGCTGAGGGGAGCAGCAGAGAGACAGGAGAGGTCTGCTGCACCTTGTGGGAAGCTCCCTGGCCAGGGATTGAACTTGCTCTGCAGTGGCTGCAGATAGCTTCATAGGCTGAGACTTAACCCCTTGTGCCACCAGGGAGGCCCTCAAATATAGTTTTGAATACATATTTCTATTTTCTACATGTGGGCATCTCTCGTCCTTATTTTGCCCCATGCCAAATCTCATGTCTTCCTGCCTGGATTGTTATAGCATCTTCCTTTGAATCTCATGTTTCTCTTCACTAATCCTATTCCTATATAACTGGTATATTATTCAAGTTGTTGAATCATATTATCCTCTATTGAAAGAACCCATATTTGTTCACTGTTATATTATGTATAAACCTCAGTTTGCTATGTTGACTTGCAAGATCTTCAAGGCAACAATTCTCGGCCAGGCCAACACCTCACATCTTCCCCATTTCTCCTCAATCCTCTAGTTACTCAGGGTAGCCACTGATCCTGCACATGTTACACTCGTGCCTCTCTCAGGCTTTCTGGAATGATCTTCATCCCCAGCCATGCCTATCTATTCTGCTTGCCCTTTAAAGCTCAGTCCTTCCTTTGTCGATTAAATCCTTTACTTTCTGCCTTTATGTATTTCTCGTTTTTCTAGTTCCTGTTTTCCACACTGTATACACAAAGGATAGCACTAATTTTTCAAGGATAGCTTGCTGTGTGTCAGTTTGGGCTCCCCTGCCAGGCAATAAAAGCTTTGAAGGCAAGAATTACTTCGTATACCTATTTGTATCCTCGGATTGCTGGCCCCACAGGAAGTTTTCAGAACCCTGAGTGATCAGAGATCATTGTCACCAGCTCTCCTAGGAGATTCCAGAAGGCAGCCATGTCTTCCCTTACTTATTCAAGAATGGTTTGATGAGCTTCTCCTTCTCAGGTGCTCACCACCCAAACAGGCACGTGGTGCCCCCTCTCACTCCTATAACGGCACATGGCTTAAGGGAGACAATGGCGCTACTGCTTCCAGCCATGTGGTCTCTGACGAATCACTTACTCCCTTCCAGGGTCAGTTTCCCTGTCTGTAAACTGGACATACCTCATAGCTTTATTGTCAAGAATAAATGAGAAAATACATTTAAATATTTATCATAGATTCAAAACACGTTACCTATTACTAGTGTTTGTTGTAATCCTGTGAAGAAAGCACTGAGCCCTGATATCTAAGTTATTTATAGAGCACAGCGAGTATGCACTATGCCCGGCAGAGCGGTGAGGCCACCGCTCTGTTCACAAGTGTGAAGCCCTCAGCTTTGTTACCACACCCACCACCAATGGTGGTTCCCTTCAGTGGGAAAGGCCATTGTAGAGCGCACTTCCAGACACCCGGAAGTCTGAAAGTAGAAATGAATCCTGGACGAAGGCACTATTCTGGAAGGTAGGTGAGTACCTGTGAACTCAGTTTGATGATGAAAGACTGAACATACAAACAGACAATGGCCAGACCACGACTGAAAATAGAACTCTCAGCCATGAGCTGCAGCACCTGCCTTGCTAACTAGTCCGTGGTCTCCAAGGCTCTCTTGTATCTATGGTGAGTAAAACAGGAAAGACTAGAAAAACGAGACAAAGATAAGGGCAGAAAGTAGAGAGGATTTAATGAGAAACATAGGACTTGGCTTTCAAAGGTCAAGTAGAATAGATAGGCATGGCTGGGGATGGAGAACATTCTAGAACTTAAGGATATCTGGCTCCCGCATTTGTGCTCATCAAGTACGACCATATTGAGTGATTCAAGTGTACTCTTCAGCTTTATTTTCTATACAGTTTTCTTCTCCTAGCCTTTGTGTTTAAGGGGGAATGTTTTCTGTAAGAAAATCTGAAGAACTGATGGGAAAATTCCTAAATAGTAAGGGACAGTAGCAGACCCAAGAAGAGACCAGGGCAGTCAAAACTTGTCAACAGCTCCTTTTAACACAGTTGTAAATACTTCCTTTGACACCTTTTTAAATAATTTACATGTCTAATTTCATTTAAAGTTCATTTTTATTACATTTAAGTAAATTATTGCTAATTTAAATTTTTAATTAAAATATTTTTGAATAACAAATTTTCAAAATCAAAGTTTAACATGAATGAGATGTTGACCTTCCTAGGTCACTTACCTCTTTTTCAATAATTTTTTTTTTTTTTTTTGCCATGGGATTCTTTCTATATGTAATGAGGGTGTTTTATTTATACATCATTGGAAATGGTTTAAAATTATAAAAAGACCACGAATCAGTGAAGGCTGAGCTGTTTTGATCTAAGGAGTAGTTAACACTCTGTCCCACACATATCCCCTTGGGAGCTAGCACCACGGCAGACTGCCCAGAATCCTGACTGTATGATGATTAGGTGAGTGGGGTGATGGCTTTGGAAAAAACCTGATTAACTACCTTTTTAAAATAAATGGAAGCAATGGCTACCTTGAAAGCTATAAAGAAGCCCCCCAAAACCAGAAATTTCCTCCAGGAGACTGATATATGATCCCTGAATCCCTCCTGCAGCTGACTGGTTGTTGGGGGGAATGGAATAGCAGGACTGGAAGGTTCTAGTGACTCCACTTTGGGGACTCCTTCATTCCTCAGGAGATGGGACGATAAAGACAAGTAGAGACAAGGATGAATTGGGAACCCTTTCAGGATCTGAGGCTCTGGTAGGGGGGTCCAGGGTTCTGCCCCCATTCGGGTGAGTGGCAGTTTTGTGGCTGCTTTGAAGGCTGCTCAGGTAAACAGTGGTCACTGTGTCCCTCGGCTGGATGTCGGACACTGAGTTAAATAGAAGTCGTGGTGGCACACACAGTGGATACACTAGCTACCAATGAATCACTCACTTAAAAGGGGTTAACTGGAATGTCATGTGATTCTTCCTCAATAAAAAGAACAGGGGATGATCTTGACAGGGAGCTAGGGAGGAAGGGCAGGGCGCCACACCTAGCACAGGAACCTGCATGTACACACACAACATAGGTTGCACGTACACATTATATGGCTAATGATCTGTTTTCTTTTGTTTAAAACTCTTGCTTTGAACTGAGGTTCCTGCCCCACGATGCCCGAAGGAGTGCCAGACACTGACGCCATCAGATGCACCGGGTCAAGATAATCGAGACGCTGGTAACAAGTTCTGGGGGCTGAACATGATGAACACCAGAAACATCAGCTGTGACAGGCTCTTCTGATGGGCTGTTTGCTTATGCCTATCTTTGTGTAACCCCTTATAAAAGGGCCAGCTTGAGATGAGATGGCAGAACAGTCTCTTCAGGCTTCTATGCCCACGATTCTCAGATCTTTGGGCAGCTATCTCAATGAACACTCTTCTATAGATTCAATTCCTGATTCTGCTTATTGTTCTTTTGGTAGTGACAGGCAGCAGAACCCAAGTCCTATTCCACTAACAATTTCACACCTGTGAGAATGGCCCATTTTGAAAAGACCAGAAACAACAAGTGCTGGCGAGAATGTGGAGAAAAGGGAACCCTTCTACACAGCTGGTAGGAATGCAGACTGGTCCAGCCCTTCTGGAGAGCAGTATGCAAGTGTATCAAAACATTAAAAACAGATCTGCCATACAACCCAGTAATTCCACTCTTAGGTGTCAATCCGAAAAATTTAAAAGCACTAGTTCAAAAGGGAACTTGCATTCACATGCTTATGCACACTGTTCACTATAGCCATAAGCACACTGTTCACTATAGCCAACTCATGGAAACAATCTAAGTACTCAAAGACAGATGAGTGGATCAAGAAGATATGGTATAGATGCACAATGGAATATTACTCAGTGATCAAAAAGATAAATTCATGCCATTTGTAGCAATATTAGTGGCGTTGGAAGGGATAAAACTACATGAAATAAGTCAGAAAGAGAAGGATAAATACCGGAGGCTGTCACTAATATGTTGAATATAGAATAACTAAACTAAGGGTAAGATAAAAACAAGCTTAAAGACTAACCCTTGAAAACTGACTATAGAACTGAAGCATTCAGAGATGAAGAGGGTGGAGGAGGGGTCAAACAGAGGGAAGGGAGCACAGTGGACTACGGATGATTTGGTGTTGCCTGCTGGCAATACTGGCAATACCTGTTGCTATACTGGCAATACCTGTTGGAGGAATCCAAATATTACCTCAATTAAACATTAAATAAATTTAAAAAACCCCAGGGGATTTAGGGGAAAGGGAAAAAAAAACCTATATGAGGAAGCAGGGCAAAGAGGAACTCCTCAGTAGCTGTCAGCATATAGAGAATTCGGACCTCTTTAATCATTCATTCCTTCAAAAATAAATATTTAGAAGCTTATTTTTTTATTTTTACCAAACTCAGAGCCGTCATCCCTCCATCGCTAATTGTTAGCTCAGTAAAATTATGAATCAATCTGTTTATAGTTGTCAATCATTGTCCTTTGTTAACCTTGCTGTCTCCTGACATTCACACACACACACACACACACACACACACACACACACACACACACACACCCTTGGCTACATAAAAATCTTACTACATGCCCATTGTTTTGAAACAGTACAAAGTATCGCCAGCTCTGCTTACCACTCTACTCTTTATGGAAGGATCCCAACGCCTTGATTGTAACAGCTAATGCAGCACCATCAAGGCTCAGCCTGCCAGAGCCAGGCCCTCTCGTTTACACACCCAAGACTGATTTCTTCCTCTGAACATCATGTCTCATTTGTATTAGGCAAATAGACTCTGCCAGCTACTCAATTCCTCCAAAAGTCCTTAAAAGCTAACTTCTTCCAGCACGCCACATTCCATTATACTGGAACTCACCTTTAAAGGTAATTGGACACTAATAGATTATATATATATAAAAAAAAAAAAGGCAAATAGGCATCTCTAAAGAGAGGACGAGGTAAATGTCTGCCACTGTGCTGTATGGAATGAGAATTACACTTGAGGGAAAAGATAGATTTTCATATCATGGGATTCAGGAATGAAATGACAAGCACGAAACAACCTTGTTTCCTTTATTTCTATTGTATACCTGGAGATAAATGTCTGTGGATTCTATTTTATTTGTAGTTCCCATTATAAGACCTCATAAATTATTTTTATTTGGCTTGTGTCGTCTCCTAGGGTTTTACTTCAATGTGTTCACCTGTGATCTGCTAATTTTTATTTTAAAGGGGAAAACTGTAGAATCTCACCGGCTTCGAGAACATGAGCTAACTATAATGCTATGACTTCTCTTCTGAGCTGGTTTTTAAAGAACAGGTTGGGTTCTTCCTTTCAAGCCTGATTCTGTTTTTCCCATCTCAGCTTTATGTCTGTGCGATTTGTGAATTGTAAACAACAATCATTTTTTAATGTTCTTAGGGAAATGCTTTGGCTGCATTTCAAGCCTTTTATGTATTCTCCTCATGATGTTATCTGTAATTAAGCTTTAGATAATTAACATTTCCCTCAAAATCGGTATCTCTATATCTTTTCCCCTTGTTTGTTACAGAACATTAAATTAAACTCAGCACTGCTTACCCTATGTCCTCCTTCCTGATCCCGAAGGTCAACCAAGTTTTAATTTTTCTTTCCCATAAATAACAAGTGGGCATGAACAGAAAAGTAGTATTGAGTCTAGTAGCTCGCACCAGGTTTGACACCGGCAAAGAAAGTGTTTTTATGTAGCTCTACTCTTCCTTTTGCAGGCAAACCATTCTCAAAAGCCTTCTCAGCCAAGTAATGAACTAAGGCAGCAGGTGATACAATGACCGGAGGCAAGGAGGTGACTCAGCCGCACCTCTTAATGCATCTCAGCTACTTTCAGAAGCAGCCATGCTGGTAAGCGGCTCCCCAGGTTGGAGACGAGGCATTTTTCCTTTCAGGGGTTGTGATAATATGCTGGGAAATAGCTCACACAAACCATTTCGCCATTATTTTGTTATTATAGCTATTAGGAAAATAGAAGCTAAGCTTTAAATCTAGATGGCATATCTCTCTGTAGGAATTCCGACTCTTATAGAATCCACATTTCCTTCATATTCATGTAGATGGGGAGAATAGCAGTGTGTGAGTCTTGTCTAATGCATGTGAGAGATGAGAAGAAACCCCGAGCCCATGTCACTGAAGCCATAGGACAAAGCTTCTGTAGACTTCCCTGGAAGGTTATCAGTCAAGGCAGGAACAACAAACGATGCCCTCAGATCACAGGCTCTTATTCAGCCCTCACTTAGAAATAACTAAAAACAGCACAGCCGTGTGCCCCTAGAGAGGATGCTCCCTTCTGTTCTTGGCCAAGGATGACCAAGCCAAGCGCTCAAGACAGGGGTGCTGCCTGATGGGAAGGTCACTTTTTAATTATAAAACCTCAACACTTACTTTCAAAAAGGAAAAGATTATCTTTCAAATGGGTTTGAACGTAATAATTGAAAACAAAACAACGAAGCTTAGTAAAGCAGGAAATGAATTAGAGCTATTCTAGTCACACAAAGTAAATAATGAATAGTTTGTCAAGGAAGGACCTTAAAACCTCGATGTTTAAGACTGGGGGCAGGGTACCAAGTGCCTTAGTATGAGCATAAATGGTGGCTGCTGCAAACCCATTCTTAAGAGGCTCACGACCACTCTCTTCCTGGGATACAGGCAACCGAGAAGTCTATACAGGTTGCAAAGAAATAGCAAAGCCATAAATGAATTCTTACCAATATTCTTTGATAGCTCAGACTTCCCATACTTAATCACTGGGCAAATATTGTACTGGCCAGGGCCATAGGATGATCTGAATAAACTTTATGGCAGGGCCTCCATTTGAGTAAGAGTTGTGTTCAGGCCAGGATGTACACGTGGCTGGATGTACCTCTCAGGTAGATTTTCGTGAGAGATTGAGAAGCTCCCAGGCCAAGAACTGACACTGAGAGAAGTGGGGGGCGACGGCGACAAGAACAGAGCCTGGGCCAGGGACCCTGCTGTGGAGGATAGCACAGCACCTGTTGCGACTTAACAAAAATGCAAATCATACCTGAGAAGATTTGTCACTTGTAAGGAACACGGAGTAACTCGCGCTCTTTTTCTGCCTTCTGTCCATCCAGTAAACAACAGATGGCCAGTAACTTTGAAAGTGCCTCACATTAGCAACTATGCATCAATTATGTGTTAGCACATAACATTATAAAGGGGGCTAGGAGGTTTAGTTGCTCCCTGCCTGCCTGCCCCCTGCCTGCTGGTCTGCCTGTATGTCCCGTCTCCTGCTTCAGAATGAAAGGCGTGTCAGATTTACCTAAGGCACCAAGATTCTTCTTCCATTTGCCTGAATCAACAGCGAAGCTGCCTGGCCTGGGACGGCTGCACCACACAGTAATCATGACTATAAATACATCTCTGGTGCTTACATATTTTATGGTGAATCGATCAATGGCTATCTGGGTAACACTGTCCCCCGTCCCTTTAAATGTGGAAGTCCTACTGCAGGGCTTTACGAAAAATTCATATATTATTTCTCAATTTGTTTTTTAAAACTAGTGGCATGCTTTAAAAAACATTTTGAAGAAATTTCTTTTAAGGACTTTATTTCTTGGAGACTCTTTTTAGCCATAAACCCAGAAGTTACCCATGAAACAAAAATGTCTTCCGCCCAGGCATTTCACACCAAAGTAGAAACAATATAAAAACAAATATAACAAATTTAGATCAGCAGATTTTTTTTTCTTGAAAATATTTTTCCATTTCTGAAGAAATGTCCTCTCAAGGGACCTGGACATGTCCAGACCAGTGACTTTCTCATAAACAGAAGTTGGAGGAAGCTGTGTTTTCCATGATGAAAACATCCAGAGTCAGCAAAAGAACAAAAAAATTTCTCACAACCCATTAAACTCAAACCTTTAAGGGAACAATATGTTGAATTCCCACAATGTTTATATTCAGTGTTTCAAAGGCAAATGCATTGTCCGCATGACTGGGTAAATATTTCTTTTATAAAGTAAATATAATTTTTATTCTGAAAAATTTAATGACAGTGTTTTCCTCAAGGACATTTGGAATAAAAATGTCCTTATTAAAGACAGTGTTCTAATCAAGTAGTCCTTAACGACTGCTGGGCAATTTGGGAAAGGTGAAAGCAGGGCAAGGGTTTACCCTATTTGGGCTGTACACCTATGAGTAAATTGTTCCTTTCTTCCAGCCAAGGGCTGCTTGGTTGGTGCTTCAAACCACTGTGGATTTGGGGGTGGGCTGATGAACTAGTGTGGAGGGCAGCGCCAGGCTACACAGAACTGAATCCCGGACATGCCTGCGGGGCTGTGCTCTTGTGTGTGAGGCACTCACCTTAGATAAACCTGGGAAGTGAGTAAGGACACACACAGCCCATAGAACAGGGTTTACATAAGGAAATGAGAGCAAAGGACATATTCCCAAGATCGATATGTTCTCAATTTAAATTTCAAACAGAGGAAATCTACTGGGCTACTCAGTTCAAATTGGATACCAAGGAACTGTAGACCCAGATCTTCTAGGTCTCCTGCACGAGCCCAAGGTGATGGAGATAAAATACAACAGCAAGCTGAAATTAAAAGTTCCGCCCCCCACGCCCCCCAAAACTCAGGTGAGATACTGGGAGAGTTGAAGACTGTCCACGACAGTATGCAGTCCTGTTTCAGGTTTCTGTTGCCTGGGTGAGGAGTGGGAAATTGGACTTGGTTTGGGTACTGGGTAGATACAGCATGTAGTTGAGTGGATGGGAGAGACCAAGGAGGGAGCAGGCTGTTTTGCTGGCAGCACGCAGGCCTCCAGCAGAGGCTGAGATGGTCTCCAGGCCTGAGAACAGATCCAACACACCTTAAGGGCAGAGGGGGCCAGCAGCAGATGCAGAAGGGACTAATTGGTTGCAGAGAACTCTATGTATAAGCACATGTGGGTCTCACGTGGGGACTCCGGATATTGCACACATAAGTGTGTGTGTAAACTATGTAGATCTGGGGTTGCTACAGTTTCTGGTAGAGCTAAAGTCAGAGTTATAGGCTTTGTTATGAAATTGTGACTCAGTTTTTCCTCTCTTGCTGGAAGGCTGTGGTTTTAACTGATATTGTCCTTGCTGAAATAACTCACTCATCAGAAATTCTTTAAATTAAACAGTTGAATAACAGTATGAATTAATGTAAAATAAATAAATCAAAATAATCACATAACAGGTAGATATTTTTAAAGTGTTTTTCTCAAATAAAAGTCACAAGGATGTATGTATATATGTATGTATGCATACGTATGTGTGAATATTTGCATGTATGTATCTATGTATGTGTACATAACCAGATTTATATCAATTTATCCCTTAAGAGCAAAGAGGCCACTTATCTTTAAAGTAGTCTATTCTTGATGATTTTTAGGGAAGAAATGTAACAGTCAACTTTTGTGACATAGTAGGTTTGCTTTTTTTTTTTTTTGGTGGGGGCTTGTTAGAACTAGCCTAAAAATACAGCATCATTGAAACTGTTTCATTTGGAATAGACTTTGAAATCTGTTTGTGAAAAGATTCTCATCAAGAGGAATATTGAATAAGTTAAAGGAAACCCCAAAAGACCTCCCCTTCACTGATAGTCTAAATATTCAGAAGACATTTATCACTATGAAATGCATAACTCTAAGTCTCTAATTAAAATGCTATTTTCAGGCTTGAGCGACAATGAAAATTCTATAAAGGAGGCTATAAACCAGTTACCCACTTATTTTAATCACAACTGGAATCAACGCAAGACAACAGCATTCAAGGAGAAGGCATAATTTTGACTCAGACTAGACAGGCTTAAAATTTCAAACTGGGGGGGTGAGTGCGACAGAGACAAGGACTATTTCTCTGTTTCCTTTGTTGCACTCAGCATTGAACCAGGCTTTGCATAGTTGGTGTTCCATAAATCTTGCAGACTGACTTGTAAGAGTCTCTTAAAAAATCGTAAAACTGTCATTTAATTCAAGTTCCAGGTTAGAACATCCTATAAGGCTCCCTGCCCAGTAGTAATAAACTCATCCAACAATGATGGCAACAACTGGATGGGCTCACAAGCCTCGTGTAAAGGAGGGGCTACGAGACCTGCACAGAGGAAACCTCTGGCTTGCGGTCAACTTCAAACACATGGACATCGAGAGTCAGCACTGTCATATCATCAGTCCAAGAATCAGAAAGGAAAGAGAGATGAAGACTAATTCATGGTTTGATGCAAGGAATGCTACAAACAGTCTCCATGGGATGTTCACTGTGGGTGCCCACAAGCCTGTCTCACCCACATGCGTTTCTAGAATCATACATAGAGATGTTGATGGGGCCATTGGTTCAGGATCCTCTCCAGAAAAAAAATAAGACCTTTAAATAAGGACATTAAAACCATGTATACAACAATTATAATTTTTTTTAAGAACCTCACAGGTACCACTTATCTTATTTCGGAGCTCAAATGATGAGCAAAAGAGATTCCGGATCTTCAGGAGATTAAAAAGCTATGGGGGAGGAAGTGCCAGACACCTCAAGCAGGACTAAATCCAAATTACACAGTAGTTGTCTCAGTCTTAAATATGCACTTGGCAGTGGAAGTGACAGCCAGTCACAACCTTGCCTGGTTGATCCATCTTACCTCACATCTTACCTCACATGGGAGGACTTGAGGGAGGGAACTTTAACCTCTGTCTGGATGTTAGTATTAGCATTTATTTACTTATTCCCTTTTTCTTTAATTTTTTTATTAATTAATTTTTGTTTTTACATTATTGACGTCCCCCGAGTTCTCTCACCTGTTATCCATCACCATATTCCCTTGTTGAGCTGACTTTTTTCAGTCTCACTGCTAATTTTGTTTTTTGGCCTTGGACTTACTCAGCTTTCACTAACAATGCATGCTTTATTTTTTTTTTTTTCCAGGAAGTTTTCAAACATGCAGAAAGTTGAATTGTGGGTCAAGGAATGACCTCTCCTGAGCTCATCAATGAAATCAGCAATCGTAAACATTCACCACTCTTTTTTTTTTTAAAGATGTATTTATTCATGCATACAAGAGCTGGGAGGGCAGGCCAGAGGTGTGGGGGGGGGGGTGAGAGGATTCACCAGAGACAGAGTGGGGAGCAGAACAGGAGGACTCACCAAAATACACTGCTGAGGGGAGCAGCAAGGGAGACAGGAGAGGTCTGCTGCACCATGTGGGAAGTTCCCTGGCTGGGGATTGAATTTGTGCTGCAGTGGCTGCGGATAGGGAAGACTTCATAGGCTGAGACTTAACCCCTTGCGCCACCAGGGAGGCCCACCACTATTTTTTCTTATACCTAACCCCTTCTCACAAAGTCAATTTTGTTTCATTGCTTGATTTATTTCACTTTCTCATTGTTACTGGTAACTAACACAGGATTTTCAGTCATGGGACTAAGGCCTAGTAAGAGTAGATCTCAAAAATATTTGCTAAATGAGTGATTACTGTCAATAGAGTGCTTTCTGGTTTTATGGAGGAAAGGTGTCTAGGGTGGAAATAAAAATAGATATTCTGATTTCAGGGTTGGAAGGTAAGTCTTTGGATGATGCCTCTTTAGGAACTATGGACCTTGTTCAGGTATTCTCATCTCACTCTCGTCCACAGCCCAGGAAAAGAAGACATCTGAGCAGGAAAAGAGGCAGAAATCCACAAATGGCAGCAAAGCTAAAGATAAAAAATTTTTCTTGACTGTTAGAAAATATTTAACTAAAACATTATCCTAAAATATGTAACCTCTGTCCTGGGTCATAAAACCATTTCTGGGAGATAATTTTCTCAAGTATATCTGATGCATTATGTCAGTTTAATTGTACCTCACCTTATAGTATCAAAATGACCAATTCTGGAGTCAGAGAATAAAGCAATACAAGTCTCAAAAAATGCTGATCAAAACAGACAGGTGCGCAGGCGAGCTGCCCTCGGGGCTGGTTGATGGGAACAGGTTACCAAGTCAGAGTTTTTTTTGTTTTGTTTTTTTAATGTCTCAAAGCTGCAGAGATAGATTTCATGAGAACTCTTGTATGGATCTTCAGGATATAAGCTGGATGACAGCGTAATGGCTTTTTGCTGGTAAATAGAGGTAAGAGGAACTCAGAGTGCCCGATATTCAGCCTCCCTCCATGTCCTTTCTAGGTCTTTCTATGTTTTTTAAGACTTCAATTCTAGAGCCCCATAACTGCATCCCAGCTAAGGGAAACCTGAGGTTAAATCTATTATCAAACTACTAAGATATGTCCATGTGTTTTTGGTGCATAAAAATTAATATTTCTATGTGATATTTCCATCTCTCAAAAAGGATCCATCCGGAAAGGAAATGCTGTAATGTTCATTTCAAAGCTCCACCAATAGTCTTATAAGAATTTAGTCTCATCTGCCTTATCTTAAGGTAAACTTTTCTTGGACATTTTATTAATATTTTCCCCTTCACTACTAATTAGCCATGTTTGGGTGATAAATTATTTTATAATAAATTTAGTGTAAAAGAGTATAAGGAGTTCTCTGAAATAACAGTTTTTAATACACCGTGTGTCATAAAGGTTTCTTGTGGACAAGTGTTAGCCATTTAATTTTAGGAAGAAAATTGATTTACTGTTTCCTCTGGCACCTCACCTGAGCACCATAATTGATGGCACACACATGGAGACAGGGGTCAGGAAAAGTGTAAGCGCTGCTGACAGCAAATGCAATTTTGTCCCCAATTATGTATTTTTATATATACAGTATACAGTGGACTGATTCCTCCCCCCAAACTCTTATGTTGAAGTCCTAACTCCACTACCTCGGAGTGGGGTGATATTTGGATATAAGTTCTGTAAAATTGATTAAGTTAAAAAGAGTTTGTTCGTCAACACTCCAATCCAATCTGACTTATGTCTTTTTTTTTTTTTAAAGCATTCAGCTGTAGGAGGAACATGTGACTTTCATTCTTTTTATTTTTAAAAAAATATTTATTTATACATACAAGCTGGGGTACAGGCCAGAGGTGTGGGGCGGCGAGAGGGTTCACCAGCGACGGAGTGGGGAGCAGAACAGGCAGATCAGAAATACACTGCTGAGGAGAGCAGTGGGCGAGGCAGGAGAGGTCTGCTGCACCATGTGGGATTCTCCCCGGCCCGGCGTCGAACTCGCATCTTGCGCTGCCGACAGCTCCACAGAGCAGCGCTCAACCGCTGCGCCACCAGGGACGCCCCTGACTTATGTCCTTTTAAGAAGAGAAAACTTAGGGCCTCCCTGGTGGAGCAGCGGTTAAGCGCCGCTGCACTGTGGAGCTGTCCGCAGCAGCGTTGTGAGTTCCACCCCCAGCCAGGGAGATTCTCACATGGCATGGCAGACCTCTCCTGCCTGGCCCGCTGCTCCCCTCAGCAGTATATTCCAGTAGATCTGCCTGATCTGCTCCCCACTCTGTCTCTGGTGAACCCTCTCGCCACCCTGTGCCTCTGGTCTGTACCCCACCTTGTATGCATAAATATATAAATCTTAAAAAAATAATAAAATAAATAAAAATATATAAAAAAAAAAGAAGAGAAAACTTGAACACAGAAAGAGTGATCACAGTGTCGTGAGCACACAGAGGAAACCTCGTGTGAGAACAGAGAAGGCTGCTGTCTGCTTGCTCATGAGGAAAACCAAACCTGTGAGGCCTTCATCTTGGGCTTCCACCCTCCAGAAAGGGAAAAAGAAATTTCTGTTCTTTGAACTATGTAGTCTGTGATGTTGTGTTAATGCAGCTCTAGTAAACTAATATCCTGTGTTTACATAGAATACATATACACACATATAGAAAAAGAGGTCTATCTACTCACTCATACATGTACCAACACACATACTTTAGAGCTGATTGCCTTTTTTCAGTTTCAGGTTTCTTAATAGATCAGTCCCAAACACAGAAAACAACATGTCAGCAAATTATTTTGGAACTTGGTGTATTGTGGTTATGTATGAATAATGAATAGATGTTTCACCACATAGTAAAAGAATGAATTATGAAAATATCCCATTTGCTTTTTAAATTACACCAAGAGATACAAGCCCCTTCATATCTATCCAGTTCGCTAAAGAAAGTTCAAAGACTATTTCTCACTTGTGTTATACAGAGATGATGAGATTGCTGACAAATGAACAGAATGTGGTGACCTAAAGTTAATTCCATGACTAGAGATCTTTCCCATACGCATCAGTATTGTGGGACAAAGCTTATGTTGAAGACAGTCATTTATATAAGATATTTTTTTTGCTAAAGATTTTGGGAAGTTCTGCTTTGTAATAGGTGACGACAGTAATAAATAAATAATTCCTCGGATATTAATGATATTAACATTTCATGTAACTCATTCATTAAGTTCTCAAGTAGATGCCCAAAGCTATTATAATTCAGTACATAGTCACTTAGCATGAAACATATGCACTCTCAAGCACTCTATCCATTTTAAAATTGATGGCACCATCAGGTCTACAAGGTCCTGAGAAGAATTTCATTTTCCCACTAGTCTAAAGTGACTGTGCTATGTTCCCTGACCTTCAAAAGCTTTTCATCATTTTTCTGTCATGTAACGTAGAGGTTCTTTCCTCTATCCATTTCATTTAAATATGTGCTGTGGGTAAATCCAATAAACTAAGTAGCCATTTAGTTAAAACCCTCATGGGGTTAGAGCTCTCAGGAACATTCAAAGCTCAATGTTCCTTCTTCAACTCTTATTTCCTCAATCATTGATCATCTTCTACCAGCTCTTTGAAATGGATCCTCTTGCACATGTCCTTTAATCCCCTGCGTTGAAAGGAACGCCAGGTCTACTACCTACCAGCTGGTGCCCCTCTTGGGGATGGATGAAAGGAGAGAAAAAGCTTTCTCTCCACCATTAATAATCTAAAACTCTACCAGAGAGGTAAATTTGGGGCATTGCCAGACAAGTCCCTGAAGGTGAGTGGGGATGGCCCCTACAATACGGGCGGCTTCACTGATAAGACAATTTTCTCCTCTTTCTCAATGAGAAATCAGAGGTCAAATGTGCCTGTATATTTGCTAGTTTTCTGACTATCAGTGCTTCCCTCACTGCAGAGTACACAGAAGAAAGTCAAGTGAAACTCTAAGGTTATAAACAATAGGTGCTCAATGCTGTGGAGGATAAAGGAAGGAATTAGAACAGTCCTTAGAAATATATGCCTGCTCCGACTATGCATCAACTCTATTTCCTATTGTAGGTTTTAGGTACATTCGTGCCACATGCATGAAATCATAGTTTTTTAAAAAATATATTTTATTTATATAAACTCCTCTCAGGCATAGTCCCCACAGAATTCCACCACCAGTTCACCCTCACACCAACGCCTTACTCCCTTGCGCTCTTCCTGCCCCCGTTTCGATGCCTCTCGAAATCATATTTTTCAACATGAAAGCAAGATTTGGGATTGAAGTAAATCTAGTAGATGCTCGATTAAACCAGAGGTGAAGGGTCTGGTACGTGGAACTCTCACAACTAGAATCTCTAGGAGAGGGCCATTTTCAGTTCCCCCCAAATTTATCACAGAATTGGTTTCTGTGATATTTGGAAAAGGTTGCACTGAAAAGCTGCTACTTCTCAGGAGGAATAAAAGTCTATGGCCTTAAGTTGACCAGCAAGGAGCTTTTATATCCTCTCACACATTGTGTGCCCCCCCACCCACCTCAGGAAAGAAAGTCCAGTCTCCTGTTGAAGCAGAAGCCACCTTTCCTGAGCGAAGTGCGTGCAAGTGGCAGAAATATGGTTGCTAAGCTGATGTTCATTTTTTTAACATCACAAATACTGTTTTGATAATTTACTTATTTATATATATTTTACATCCTTATTCATTGTTGTGCAATGTTTGCTGTCTTTTCTCAGGTGTAGTCTCCACAGAATTCCCACCTCCAATTCACCCGGCACCATCACCATAGTCCCCTGTGCTCTTCCCGCCCTCGTTTTGATCCTTTTCCCTCCTGGTTCTCTGCAGAATGTCTCTGATTGATAGTTGCCTGTTTATTTATTTATTTTATTGTGATTGCACATACTTTTTTGAACAACAGGCACTTATTAAACTGCTTCAGAGCAGAAAAGGTTATGTCAGGGAAGGGCTAAGGGGTTAAGGTATGTCAGAGATTCAAAAAGGGAGGGGACACAAAAGGAAACTATGAAGATGTGTAGAGATAGGAAAAGCTTCCTCTTTCTTCCTCAGCTAATAAGTTCTGTCAACAGCACGTGACAGAAGAGAATGCAATTCAAATCAATCCAAGAAGCGCAAGGGAATGGCGGGGAAATGAGGAGGAGGACACGGGCTGGTGCTAACGCGCGCTGGCCGGGAAAGAGCTAGCAGTGTCTCAGAGACAGGGTATTCATTTTGCTATTTAGCAAATATAGCACATTTCCCAGTGATGACTGGTCCTGGTTTAAATGTGCATTTTAAGGGGGTTGGTCAGGTCTACCTGCAAGTTCAATGACAAAGAAGCGATTAATTCACTGCAACCCCTAAAGTATGGTTAGAAACATGGTGCTGTGACACAGAAAAATTTAAGTTATAAAGTTGCTGAAAAATATGGAGGCAAACAAAGATATCTGATTATAGCTATCAAGCCTGTGAAAGAACAAAAAATTAAAATGTGAAAAGTGATTATTTCAGGGAGATGTAATTATAGCTAATTTTTTTTCTTTCCTCCTTTCAAAAATGTTTAATATAGTTCAATAATTCATACTGTTGAAAAAATGTATATGTTTTTAATAATTTGACTTCATTCTCAAGTGTGATTTTATTGTCTGGGGGCCAATTTATTTTATACTTGAGTTACTCATGTCACATTTTATAATGAAGGCAAATTGGAAAAAATAGAGAAAAAGGTATACACTTTAAAATTTACATTCAAATTTCCAGGAAATCTCCGATCTCTTGATAATCACACGAACTGAAAAGACAATGAAGTGCTTCATTTTGAGTTATGGCAGATAGCTTTCATTATAAACAAAGTACCCATTTTACGTGAAATTCCAATAATAATTTTCCTATGTCTTCAAATGGGATGTAAAACCTCCACTCTCTGAAATTAGTGGAGAGTTCTGCATAAGATCTGCTAGTGGGTTTTTTTTTTTTTTTATCATTCCCATGAAAGATGGCAATCAAATTTTACCCACCTTGAAAGAAATCTTAAAGAATATTTTTTCTTACATCTATTTTCAACTGTTGATATAACAGAACAAACCTGCCACTAAATAGTAAGATGTTAAATAAGGAGAAACCTCCTTTTAGAGTCAACGATAGAAATGACACATGATATCAGAACTCTACGTTTGACACATCATAGGAGTCACAGCCTAGGACTACCTTATTCTCCAAGGTCACTCTCTCATTGTCAGGAGTTTGGAGAAGGACAATGACACAAGTCCTCAGCACTCCTTAAACAGATGCTCTAGGTTTTATGCCAAAAATCTATCCCAGGAAATCGATGACCCATTTCTTAAAGATCCCAGATTTGAACTCTGGCAACTTTGTACCTTCAATACAGAACCCTTCTGCCAAACAGTCAGAAAGTAAATGCACCTTATTATGTGGTGAGGAAATGATGATGGCAGTTCCTTCACAGTGCAATAAGATGACCAGGCATTTTTGACTGAATCTGTATTCTCTTTAGCCTCACCACCTTACCACCGAACCCCAAAACATTAGGGGTATGAACCCAAGTGATGTAATGAATTAGTTGTGTGATATGGTCCCTCAATCCATAAAGTGGACTTTTCTTAAGAGAAAAATGGTAGATAAGAGCCATGTGGTTAGACATTTAGAATAGAAGATTTTTCTACAGTTGCCATGGTGGAAGGAGAAACCCATGGCCACTGAGAAGAATCGGAAGAGCCCAAATACTATGATTCACTTTCTTTGGTTTCTACTGTCACCTCTTGGATTTTGTGATGGTCCATTTTATGTTGACCACAAGGTGCCAGGATGAAATGTTATCTCTGGGTGTGTCTCTGAGGGTGTTTCTGATGAGATAAACATTTGAATCTGGATTCAGTCTAGTCACTGCTTTCCCCCCACCCCCCAGCATGGGGAAGCGTCATCCCATTCGCGGAGAGCTCTGATGGGACACTAGGTGGAGAGGAGGGAGGACATCACTTCCTTTGTTTCCTGCTTCAGTGTGTGGGCTGCGACCTTTCCTCTCTTCCTCTCCCCTCATGCCCTCTTCTTAGACAGGGATTTACACCATCAGCTTCCTCGTTTTCAGGCCTTTAGCCTGGGACTGAATTATAGTTGAGCCTCAGAGGTCTTACAATCAAGTGAGTCTTCCTAAGAAATCACATATATCCTGGGGCCTCCCCGGTGGCGCAGCGGTTAAGCGCTGCGCTATGGAGCTTTCGGCAGCGGCGACCGAGTTCGACGCCCGGCCGGGGAGAATCCCACATGGCGCAGCAGACCTCTCCTGCCTCGCCCGCTGCTCCCCTCAGCAGTGTGTTTCTGATCTGCCTGTTCTGCTTCCCTCTCCGTCTCTGGTGAACCCTCTCTCCGCCCCACGCCTCTGGCCTGTACCCCAGCTTGTATGTATAAATAAAAAAATAAAAAATCTAAAAAAAAAAAAAAAAAAAAAAA